>BBXU01001206.1:0-11195 GCA_001598975.1 Parachlorella kessleri | reverse complement strand
ACTCACATGCCGAGCCGGCGAGGCCTCCGAACAGGGCAGTGGCTGTGAGATTGCCGTTGGTGGCAGAGATGCCGGTGACACCCTGGTCCCCTGCACAGCACCGCACAGCATGCAGATCAGCAGACCATAGCATGCCCCACGACGCAACTGCAAGCCATATGCGGCAGCAGCTGTGGAGGTGGGGGCACCAACTGCCTCAGTCCAAGGTGTCACACTGCAGCACGGCTCTAGCGTGCCAAGCCACTCCCGCCAGGACCAGACTTCCCCGCACCTGACAAACTGAGGGGTCAAACATGACAGCACAATCACCCACCAGAGTGGCATCCCACAAAACTTCCAAACATCCCATGCTTTGCTCAACAGTTAAGATGGCCACCCACCATCCCATACATGTCATGCTTTCCCTGCTTTCCACATCGCGATGCTGCCACAACTACACATCTTGTGTCATACAAGGAATGCTGCCGCACAACATCCTGCAACAGTGCTAGACCACCGCGATTACAGCCCCTGGCACGCACACGCTGCAGCCCCCGGCAGTCTGTGCGTACCTGTAGCACCAATCTCCTCCAGCGCATACACTGCACGCAGGTAAGACAGGAGCAGCCAGGTCAGAACCACAGCGGGGAGGACACAGCAGGGCGCAAGTATGGTTCCGAGGCTGAAGCCTGCCACGCCCCACTCAAGGATTATTGGCCCACCATCCTTGGGAAGGAGCCATGTGCACTACACTTCCACCGGGGGTGCCCAATTGCAACTTACTGCAGAAACAAAGTAGCATGTGGGTAACCTCCTATCCACACTACTTGAGAAGCAGTGCTGCTGATGCCAGGCGCAGGAGGCGACGAGCGTGGTGAAGAAGCAAGCGGAGTAACAATGATTAGCAGAGGAGTAGCTCGTCGATATTAAAGCGCTTACTTGACAGGACAAAGTGGATATCGTCCTGGTAGGGGTTCCTGCAGGCAGTAAGCGAAACACAACGCCTCAATGGAATATTTCAGTTGACAGCCCCTTCCACTGCGCAACACCGCTACGTCCGCATCACGAATCAGCGCCTCATAGTGAGCAGCCCTACGAGCTCCACACACTTGCGCGCACAATGCTGCCTTCCCCTGTGCGCACTCTACTGACCCTATCTGCAAAGATCTCCTTCAGATAGAGAGTAACTTCCTCAAACCCTAGGCCTCCGACACCGCAGGCAGCAAGCTTTGCCCGTCCTTCGTTTGCAGGACAGCCAGCATGAAAAAAAGTGGGCATGTAGACCACCCAGACACAAGTGCCTGCAATCCAACCTCAAGCCTGCCTGACCCACCAGGCAACACCAGTTGTTCCAAAAGCCAGATTGAACAGTGCCTCGAAGGCACCCCGGATCTCCACCTGCAGCAATACCCCCATGACGGATCATAACATACTTAGATGACTGTTACAATCCCCCAGGACCCCACACCACACGTTGGTGAGAGGCTCTCCGATCACTCCCACAAGGAGGAGCGTGCACACAGTCAATGTTGTGTCTGTGGGGGCTGCCGCCTCTCCATACCAACCACAGGTATCCCACAAGCTGAACTCCAGGATGCTGTTGTAAGCAGGCCCCAGTCCGCCAATCTCAGCTGCACTGACGGGCCTCACCAGTGCCGGCACAGCAGGGCTCATGACACCAGTAGGAATATAGACGCACGAACCACTGCCACCACGGTGGAATCCTGATGCTATCCAGGTCAGTAGAGCTACCTGAGGGCACGGCACGGAATCGGGCCCAAGGAACTCCTTAAGGATTCTGACGTGGCCAATCTCGTTGTGGGCCACCTGCGGGAAGGCACCGGAATAGCAGCGAAGAACGTAAGCCAGGGTAAGCCAAGGCAAAGACCATGGGGATGGGGACTTATTGGGCAGGGGCCCCACGAGGGTGAAAGGGATCTGTGGGGCGACATCCACAAGACACAAATAAAGACTACACTGTGCTATACTGTTAGGGAAGTGGGCGGGTGTGGGAGGTGGGTGGTGTGGGGGAATAGTTTGTGGCACTTCTAGATGCTCAAGCTGCAGCTGCGGTGGCGGTCTGCAGCAGGCTGGCGAATCTAAGCCACACACTGTTACCACAGGTCCGAAGCCAAGCTTCCGGGCTCTGTAGCCTACCAACCCATGCCGGCACCCCACTTTTCAGTGAAATGGCAGGTGGTGCAAGGGAGCGAGGCCAGGGAGCTATACCTCCATAATGCAGCAGCCGCTGCAGGTGACGCCCAAAAAGCCAAAAATGAAGCTGTCCCGCGAGACGGCGGCAAAGATACAATTTACAACACTGCGCCACTCACTGCGCCAGAGCAAGCCAGGTTACATGTGCGGTCAGGATGCAGCCCTTACCTCCTCTACCCAGGGCTGGATTTCTGGGCTCAAGTTTGCTTTCGTGGGGTTACCCAGGGGTGCAGGGCCCTGGCCAAAGATGTTGGGATTCATGCCCACACCCCAGGCTGCAAAGGAATCGAAGGTGGCCTCCAGGCACTCAGTGTTGACCAGGAACTGGGCCAGGTCGATGTCTGTGAAGCGGTAGGTCGTCTGCAGCAGCGCAAACAGAGACCACAGCTTACCAGCCAGGCACACATCCCACATATATTCACGGCTGTGCCCCTGTGACGGCAAACTCCTCTGAAGCAGCATAGGTGGGTCACGGCACAAGGGTTTGCCCAGGCTAGGTGATGACGAACACTTAATTACATGCACACAGAGCGAGATGCATGTTATCTGACCTGCAGCTCCTCTATTGCGAGGGCAGCCAGCTTCTGAGGCGCCAGCCCGGTAGCAAAAGCGCTGGGTGGTAGGCCGATGTTCGTGAATGATGGCTGGGCCTGGGCACCCAAGGCCAGCAACAGCGTGGCGACGCAGACAGGCAACATCATCGTCGAGCAAGTGATCAGAGCGCCGGCGCGTGGACAAGCCGCTTCTCCAAGAACTGATGCACAAGGCGTCCGAAAAGTACCTTTGGGTCTCCTAATTGGAGATGCAACCGTTCCCGGTAGCATGCGTACGCAGCGCCTGCGGTAGCAGCTGCCACGCAGCTTTGCTGTGTCGGTGGACAAGGGACGACCACTAGGAGGCTCACCTTCCCGGTCACCTTCTGACCACGCGGGGCAGCGCAGAGGAAGCGTTGACAGGTGGCAGTCTACGGATGCAGCTCGCCTTGTGTCGTACCTGCAAAGGGCGCTGGTTACCGTCGTGGGGTCCCAGTGCTGCTGACAAGTGACAGGCTTGTATGTCAACTCCGTTCCAGGAGGTGACCCACCCTTTACTATCCCTCCATGTTGCTGACCTCAAGCAAGAAGAAGTTAAGAACCTTCTCAACTTATTTGGCTGCACGGCGTCATCTCGCAGGACTTGCTGGGGATAGTTTGTGCGGCAAAAGAACACGTTAGAAACACATAAAGGAGCACAATTGTTGCAGGGTACATGCCCCACTATGCGTTGTAAAGCCATCGTGCTTGGCAACCTTGATGAATCAGGATGTCGTGCTTGGGTTGACCCTTGTGTGGCAAGCTGCGGTGCTAGCAAACGCTTAGACCCTATGCAAAGTGCAGTGCCTACCTGACCATGGCGCTTGTTCCAGAAACCTGCAGTGTTTGCTTGACCCTCCAACTGGGTGAGACGTCTAGACCTGAAGGGCTGAGCTGATGTGGCGCTCCCTTCACAAGCTGCAGCCCATTCCTTTACCTACCAGCTTCCTGAAGCTGGCATGCCACAAAGCCCTCCAAGCTGGCCAGTCAGGCGCCGTGGCCCCTTGAAGCCGCTCCAACCGATCTTCTGATGGCGGACTGGCAAGTGACCCGACCTGCGAAGCCCAGCTGCCTCCCTCCCTGCAGGGCACTTGATCAGCAACAACAACGCCTTCACCAAACGCTTGCATTGCTACCGAGGGCGGGGTTGCTAGAGACGCGCTTGACATTCCACGCCTACACCGAGCCCCCATGCTGGCTGTGAACGCAACGCTGGATGGCTCACGACCCTGGCACTAGCGGTCACAACAACGCCACCCTAGCCAGATGTGCACTTAGAAGTGGAATATTATTTTCCTGCCAAGTTCAGTCTCACCTGGCAGACCCTGCTTGCTCCCTCATACCAGCGAGTTTTCCTGCAAAGTTGAGGCTCACCTGGCAAACCCTGCTTGCTCCCTCATAACAGTGAGTACCGCACCCTTCTCACTTAACGATGACATGTGTGAGCCCAGGACCACCAGGTATAAGCTTTGCGCGGTGGCGTGGCAGCTTTCCCAGGGTAGCAAATCGCTATGGGCATGACATGATAGCTAAGAAAGAAGGGCAGCTGCCTGAAGTGGCGGGCTCTGCGTGCCGGTAGGTGCAAGTGCCTAGCAGATGAGTGCCTTGCTTGTTGTGTTCAGGTCTGCACGGCAGGGCAATACTGTAAACGTAGTCTGTTGTACTAAAAAGCGGCCCGACCATACAGGCAAATCTCCAGCAGCCAAGTGCTGAGATCACAGAAAGTTGATCACGTGATAGACTAACAAGGCCAGGGCGTTGGTGCTTCAAATAGCCCTGATCGTGAAGACCTGCCTTGCTAGTCAGACAATCTCCCGGTTTCAGGCGAAGGAGCAGAAGGAAAAGAAGAAGAAGAAGAAGAAGAAGAAGAAGAAGAATATGTGACCCTTTTGGTTAATTTCGCGAAGTGCTGTCGGGACAGGATAGGCTCCAGGCCAGCTCCAGGCCCCGTTTGGCTCCAGAGATGCAGCACGAGTTGTCAGCATCGCACCAGCATCTGAGGCGTGCCTGATTCAGTGAATTAGACCCAAAGAGTATCGAAGCCAAGGGGAGTATCGTATCAACGGTACAGCATTGGACGAATATTTGTCATGGACCTTCGGTGCAACTTCCCACCTCACGCCTTACGCTGTGCTTATGCCGTCGGAAGCAATCAGATTGACCATGCCGTCCACTCTTTCAGGTTGCTCATTCCATTCTATCTATCATCGACGAACACTTCCCTCCTGTAACACGCAAAGGGCGTCGCTTGCGCCCTTTGACGTCGGGCCCTGCAAACCTCGGCACGGACAGGCCCATGTTCTCCCCTGACGAGCTTGGGGAGCTGCAGGAAGCACGCGCAGTGGCAAACGAGAGCGACTTGACCATGCCTATGATGACGGACAGTCCGACAGCATTACCACAGTCGTCTTCCCTTGAGGACCCCTCGTTGGAAAACATAGACCGGGAGGTGTTCGAGATGTATTATTGCAAGGCAAGGGCTTGAGACGGAGGGCGGTTGTATAGCAAGCCATGACAGCGTGAGGCTGCGCAGCGTCTGCCAAACTTGGGTAGGGAGTCTCCCGTATCAAGGCTGGGCAGTGCAGAGGGCATCGCAATGGTATTGCTGTTCACAGGTCCTAGGCATTGATGGCAGCTGCCTACAAGGCTCAGGCCAGCAGGTCCGAAACAACATCGTAGGGGCGACAGTCGCCCTGCAGCCAGCCCACCTGTCAAGACTAGGGTGCTATTGCCCTGGTTGTTCGATGTGTAACCACCCAGCACGGTGTCCCCCTGCCCCCCCTACTATTGCAGGTGGCCCCTTGCCCTCGCAAGCATGCACACGACTGGAGCAGCTGCCCCTACCTGCATGAGGGCGAGACCAAGGCTCGGCGAAGATGCCCCCGAAAATATGCATACACCTCCATAGCCTGCCCAAGCATGAAGCAGGTAAAGCAGTGCTGGCGGGGTCGCGTGGGGGTCTGTCCACAACGTGCTTGGAAACTCGCTCCCACAGCGCCCTTGTTCGTCCTCTATCTGGGCCATGCCGAGGCTAACTGGTCTGACAGCGTGCCACCCAGGAAGCACCCCCTCCAGCCGTGCGTTGACTTGGTCACCTGGAGTGTCCTGGGATTGTGTAGGGCGTTACCTTGGATGCCAGGGATACCGCCAGTCTGCCAACCCTGAGAATATTCCACAGGACCATGCACCACGCTCCTGGTGCTGCAGGTTGGGATGTGCCCCCAGGGTGACGCCTGCCCCTTTGCACACAACGACTTTGAGTACTGGCTCCACCACACCAGGTGGGGGCGAGTAACTGCTTGTCTGCTGACTCGGGCATTGCCGAGTGGGGCTGCAACGGCAAGGGTTGGTGCCCCGAGGGTCCCAGCAGCAATTGTTGCACGCCCTGTACCGCACAGCACTGCGTGTCAGCATCTCTGTGACGGTTGTGTGGTGCTAGCGTGTGTACCGGTGGCAGGTGTGATGTGAGGCTTACCCCCTGGTCTGCGGCCTGCTGTAGGTACCACACCTGCCTCTGCAACAAGGGCCAGCGCTGCGACCGCAAGTTCTGCTTCTTTGCCCACTCGCGCGACGAGCTGCGGACCCCGGCCGAGCGGCCCCGCCTGCCTCCGGGCTCAGCCGCAGCGGCGGCAGCGCTGCGGCAGAGCCAAGGCGGCGGCGCAGCCGCTGCCGGCGCCCGCGGCGCCAGCCGGGGAACAGCCCGGCAGGGCTCTGCTGGCAAGCTGTGCAGCAGGGCTGCATGGCGGCTCAGCCTTGGCGGCAGCAATGGTGCTTTTGGCGGCGGCAGCTTCAGCGGCAGTGGCTATGGCGGCGGCGGCTTCGCCACCGGCAGCCCAAGCGGCTGCCTGGGTGGCAGCTTTGGCAGCGGGCTGAGCAGTGCCAGCGGGCTGAGCAGCAGCAGCGGGTTGAGCAGCGGCAGCGGTGCCAGTGGCTTCCTTGATGGCAGCAGCTTCGGCAGCGCCAGCGGCAACCTTGGCTACGCTCTGGAGCAGCTGCAGGTGTCAGCTGCCGCGGCGGCGGCCGCGGCTGCCGCAAGCGGCAGCTTTGGCGGCAGCAGCGAGCTGCGGGTGGGATCTCTGGGCGAGGCAGCCAGTGGCTTCAGCGCTTTTGCACCGCAGGGATCAGCACAGGCCATGTCGATCGTGGACCCACAGGTCCGTTGCTAGCTGGCTGCCAAGGACCTTTCTTACCCTCAATGCTGCTGCGACTGTGGCCACATGCTGTTACTGAGACAGGTCTGGTCCCACCCTCACCTCCGCTTTCCTAAGAGCCGTGCTGGCTTTGTGTGGGCCCTCCAGCCTGTAGTACAACACGTACTCAGCGCAGCTTCTGGCCTACTTGAAACCTCCAGTCTTTTGGAAACCTCCAGTACAACACGTGCTCAGGGTAGTGTCTAGACTATTTGAAACTTCCAGCCTTTTTGGAACCTCCTTGAGATGTACAGGCCTTCTCAGCACTGCTCCTGGCCATTGGCTGTGGTGCAGGGCAGCAGTGGTTGGGGCGCACCCCCAGAGTTGCCGTTGCCAGGGGGCGAGGCATGCCTGCTCCAGCCGCAGACACCTCCCAGCCAGCCAGGCGGAGTAGAGTTTCTGGGGGCTGCCAGCTTCGGCATGCCTGTGTCTCCTTTCGAGCTGGCGCAGCCCGTGCCGGCAGCCCCGCCGGCGGTCGCAAGTGGCCAAGTGAGTCTTGGGGGCTGTAGAGCCGTACCTAGGTAGAAACCAAGCTGAAGATATGTGGCGTTTCTAGGAAACAGCCACCGGTTCCACATAATATTATGTTGTGTGGATGGATATATGTATGTATGGATGATGTTGTATGGATGTCAATGCTGTGCACCTTGGCGAGTCAGGGCTGCTGTAAACGCTAAAAAAGGAAAAACACAAAACTCTAGTAGCTGTTGGGACAGGGCCGCGTAGGCTAGGGGTGTTCCTGTGGGAGGGCAGGTTAGGAAAGTGGTTCACATGACTAAGAAGTGGCAAGCACTTCAGTGTGTGGGGGGTGTGCTCCTCTATGGCTGTTTCTGTGCATGTATGCTCATTGTCCAAAGTGGGCTCCTCTTGCACATTGTGCCGGTTGCAGCCGGTCGCGTGGTGTGCACAGTGGCGAAGGTGGCTGCCGAGGAGCCGAAAGTGGCTACCGTAAAGCTCGCACGATGTACGCCATCGGTTGCACACTTCTGGCTCTAAACTTGGTCCTCCCGGCTGCCATGTGCAGGAGGGCGGGACATCCCGCGCGCTGATGGCGGCCATTGCGGGGCAGCTGGCCCATGGTCAAATGGATGCAGCCACAGCTACCACGCTGCTGGCCCAGCTGCTCCCGCCACAGGCCCTCGTGCAGCTGTCCACAGAGCTGGAGTTGCAGGCAACGCCTGCCCCCAGCAATGCCGCGACAGCCGCTGCCGTGGCCGGCGCTGGCGCGCCGATGGCTGCGCCTGCCGGCATGGCAGCGCCGCCAGTATGGCTGGCCTCTGTGATGAACGGCCCTCTGGGGCATTGTGGCCAAGCCGCACCGCCGCAGCAGGCGCTGCGTCAGTTGCGCTGACAGCGGAGTTGGCAGTTGGATGGTGTTGGCGAGAATTGTTGATTGGAGTATGGGCTTTTCTCTAATAACGTAGTTGCTCGGCACTGTGTATGTAGCAGTACGGTTTTGGGCAGTAGGGTTCAGAGGAGACAGCGCAAAGAAAGGTAGAAAGTCGATGCTTGATCACCGACAGCGACGAGAGTATTCCAAGGTAAGGGCCGCAAGAGTGGTATGTTGACTCCTTGGCAGTCCTTTGGCTGCTGCTCTGAGGCAGGCACTGCTCGCCTGCAGAGCACGAGCTTGTCACTGAACATGTTGCAAGTTCCGCCTGGTTTTGGACGTACCCAAGGGAATCTAACCCAACCTATTCTATACTTGCCCGCTGCTTGAGATGAGATCCAGTGCCGCTGTAGGCAGGACCCAAGCACACGCTTATTGTGGGTGTGGGCGGTGCCGTGTGCCCAATCGTGAGGGAGGGGTTACTCGGTATGTGCGGAAGCGATGGCCCCCGCTTGTAATGAGGAGGTGCCATGATAGTTCGTGTGCGGTCTTGCTGTCTTGTCTTGTGCGGATTCGCTTGGCCTCACAATTGTCTCTATTGCGACTGGTGGCTGATGTGTGTTACCTGTGATATATCTATAATCTGTTGCTCCCCCCGTCGCTGCTCAGCATTGTCACCGCTAGCTGTGCCACTTCCACTTTCTGCACCTCACGCAGTTTGGCCCATTGGCTCCACATTGCCCCGATATAAGTTTGCCAAGCTGTGCTGCCCATGCAATGCGTGGGTAACTGTTGCATCGCATCGTACCTGTTCGTTTTGCACCTGTATCATCGCCTGTGCTGGCTGGAACTAGTGGCACAGGCCCGGTGCGTTGTCTGTATGCCTTTCATGCTACCCCTTGCGGGAGCACCTTCGGCGTCTGAGCTGGGCGTTGTTGGGGCTTGGTTTGCGGTTAACTGTTGTAGGGTGGCATTTGTGATGCCACCTGGTTGTCTTTGGGTCTAAATGTGTTCACTGCTAACTTGATGTTTGAGAGCCCTGGGCCAGGTGGTCGTACAAGGCGGCTGTGGTTTGCTCTATGCTTGGTTGTTGTACTCTGTGGCTAAAGGCCCTTGTTGCCTGATTCATTTCTTCCTCTCCTGCACATGTGCGGTCAAGTCAAGCTGCGGTTAGTTGCAATGCAAATCTCCTGTCCAAGTCACTTCCAAGCGTGAGGTTAGTACAAGTACTGAATACTAAGTGTGTGGCTCCAGTAGTGAGGAGTTGAGGCAGTGTTGACATTGGCCGTCCTTATAGAGCGTGCTGCTGCTAGAGTGGGGTATGTTGTAAAATCAAGGCTGGACACTTGTCACTGCCACTTTGGTCCTCAATGCTGGACAGTCTGGAGAGCTGGGAAGTTGAAGGTTATTGTTGATTGTTGAGTTACATGCCTCAAAGGTGGGAAGTTGGAAGGTTGTAACAATGCTCATGGTTGGGTTGGCCAAGCTCAAAAGGTAGACAATGTGCAGCACCTCCTGCAAGCAGCCCTCACAGCTCACTCTTTGTTCATATTTATATTTGGTAAAGGGTGGCAGGCAATGCAACCCAAGAGAAGGTAGGGGCTTACTGGACTGACAGGGCTGTATGCAGTTATGCTCTGTGTCTTGCCTGAAAACTTAATATTAAATTGTATTGTCCGCCACCAGCATATGTGGTTGCCACTTCCGCAAACAAACACCACAAGGTGCGCCAGAGGCATCAGTGGGTCCTGACCACCGGATCAAATGCCCAGACTATTCCCCGTGTCCATCACCTCCAAGTGCTCAGGCCTGCTGCACGAAGGCATGGTGTCACAGAAGGCGGATACACGTTCCATGCCCAGCTTGAAGACTAGCTTCTCAACGCTCAGCCCTCACTGCCACGCTCTTGACTCCTGCACCAACTACCTCTCAGGCAAGACACAGAGATTTCCCTGCATACACTTCTTTCAGCCCAGTATACCCGCACCTCCTCTCTCTCACATTACCTGACAGCCTCAATAACTACATGTTATGTCCATCCCTCCAGGGCTCCAGCACCAGCCTGCCCATCGTTAGTCTATCCCGTCAACTCCGCTACTGCGGGACCCAAGGAAATTGCGCAGCAGCTGCCGTCGCTAAGCTAGCACTGCACTGGCTCTTGCTGCTATTGCTGCACCAGCTGCTGCTGTACACCTTCCTGCGGCGGCTACCGCAGTCGCTGGTAGTCGTCCACCTGCTCTGGGAAGGCCTGCTGGAGCTTCTGTGTGACCTTGGCTTGCAACAACCTGCAGGGCAAGCAGCATCGCACCAAGCCCAGTCAGAGAGACCTAAACTCTCTAGCGGATGCTGTGTAAGTGGTGGCAGTCTTACGGTAGCCCGGCAGCTGAGCGGGTGCTTCTATGATGGTCGTTGCGCGGTACAGTGTACTGATGACACACCAACCTGCGCGTTCGATCCCAGCGGGAGCTCAAACTGGCTACGAGTCAGTGCACGCAGAACTGTGGTTCACCGGGAACCCAAGGTAAGCAAGGAAAGAGCACCAGGCACACCAATATACTAAGGGCACTGAAAAGCAAGGGGATCCTGTGGAAAGCCCGGCGTGCCTGAAAGCGTCCACCTTGCCCTTGCTCATCTGGTTTGCTGCTACGCTGCCCTTGATGGCATCAACTGTGTACACATCGGGATTACCGCCGTCATCAACATACCTGCAGCAGGGGAAAATAGGGCACCTCGAATAGCTTTCACACCAGCACATGGAGCTTGTTTCGAGGAGACACAGCGGAATGACAGGCATCCAGCAAGCTCAACTCACAGCAGGCATGCTGGCACAAAGGCACTTCCAAGCAGGTACAGCTTGCAGCAGCGGGCATTCAATGGCCGTAGCATATACAGCGTGCCCCAGGGTGCACG
>BBXU01001205.1:0-64726 GCA_001598975.1 Parachlorella kessleri | reverse complement strand
ATGAGGAGTTGTATAGGCGGTGTGGGCAGGAGGACAAGCCCTTCGATAGTGTTGTGGTCCACTGGCGGCGCCGGTCGTTGCGGTTCCTTGGGCACCTGGGGCGTATGCCTGAGTCGCGCTTAGCTAAGTGCATCTTATGGGCCACTCTGCCAGAGGGGGTGGGGCGACGGGGGCGGCTTGCCAACCCCTTGCTACCCCAGGTCTATGAGGAGCATCTGAAGCAGCTAGACCTGAGCGGGGCCAGACGGCAGCAGCAGGACAAAATGAACGCTGGGGGCGGCTCGCGGGTTGCCTTCAATTGGCTAAGTGCTTGTGCTATGAAGGACACATGGAGAAGCTTGGTGGGATAGACCTTTGGTTGTGTTTTCTGTTGGTTTCCCCGTCCGGACGGGGTGGTGCATGCCATTAAGAATTGGTACTCGGATCTTGTGGTTTGTGGGCATAGTACATCCTGGCTTTTTGTTGGCCCCATTTGGGGGACTCACGGCAGCATGGTCAGGTGGCGGTACGCTGTTAGACTAGACTAGACTAGACTAGGGTGCACGCCTCACCGCAGCAGCTCCACTTCACCTCACTGGGGACCCACAGCGCATCCCAGATGACACAAAAACCGACATGGGTCCTGAGCATGCACACTGCTCACCGCAACAGCTCCAGCGGGACTTCAATGGGGACCCCACCAGGTGCGAGGCTGTCTCGAAGGCCTTGAAGCGTCCGAAGTTCTTCCAGGTACTCATTCCTGGACGGACGGCGGGCACAAGCAGCATCACCCACGTTCACCAAGCAGTGCGAGTTAGGGACGCCTTGATGCGAACCGCCGGCAACAACAGATGCGCGGCTTCAATGGCCCAGTGTCCTCCCACGCTTAGTACGGCAAGAGCACACTCATAAGAACCTCTGACCGCGGCCCAGTTGCAGTCACAGTGGCTTAGGGAAAACCTGCTATACAATGAAGCTGCTAGGTGTTTTGTGTACCGGCCACAGCGGTGCTGCCGCAGCTGCAGTGTGGAGGGCTCTACTGGACGACCTTTATTGCCCCCAGCCTCACAGTTTTTGATGTAGAAGCTCGTTATCCCCCTGGAAGTCGGATACTATTGCTTCCAGCTCCGTAACCTGCAGGACAGTACTAAGGTCAGAGTTTTGGCTCACATGTGAAGGGAGGGACAGCCATTGTGGCGTCTAGAAGCGCTCGCCTTAAAAAGCAGGCGTTGGATGCTGTCCTTAACAAGTTGCCTGCCTGCCATGGCACTCCTGCTGATGGCCTATCTGCTGCGAGCTTCCAACTAGTTGCAGGACTATACTTTGGCATGTCTGTCCAGGAGAGTCTTTAGGAGAGCACTTGCCAAGTAGGCAGAGCACGGTCGCCACGGGCCTCCTTTAAAACCCTTTAATCTGGGAACTGTTGAACGCTGAGTTCAGAGCGCTGCTAGGGTGGGAGTAGCCTTCCATTGTTCTCAACCAGTTCTAGTTGCACAACATCAAGCCATTAGCTGGATGGCACGGATGTTGCAGTCGGTTTGACTGATCAGGAGCACTCTGCGGCTGCTGTTGGCGGGCCGGCCATACTTAAATGCCTTGACAAACTTAAGCAAGGCTGTAAGGTGCAGTCCACTGTACTGTTTGAGGCTCGGCTCGTGCATGGGCATGCTGTTCTGGACCCTTGCTGCGCTGACTTGTTCTTGGCAAAGTGGGTTTGCAAATTCAGATGATGCGGACCTTCACAGTGTTCTGCGCCGTGCTGACCGGTAAGGGTTGCTTTGAAATGCCTGCAAGTAATGGAAGTTAACGTGTTCCCACCCATACCTGTACGTGCAGCACCCATCCGTCGGCATAAACGTAGCTCCACAATGCTCACTGTGACTGGCGTGTGGATATGAGGGAAGCCATGGAGGCCGTGGCACCTACCCTTCAAGGCATTAATCAGCGGGGCCGCAAGGGTACTCAATGCCGGCACTGCCGCTGGCACCCTGCCACTGCAACATTTCATGGGTGTATGACCGGTGCGGTGCTAGGGCTGCCTGGCATGCTTCCCAACCTGCTGAACCTTGGCACCCTTCCTCCTCACCCAGCTACGTCAGCAGCCTCCACTGTCGCCTTGCACCTGCACACACTTCGGCTAGAAAAGATGCAGCACAGCAGGCCCGAGGACGCCAGGCAGCTCATGGCCAACATGGCCGATGGCTGCCTGCCCAAGGGCCCCTCCAGTGTCGCTGGTGGCAGGATGCCGCTGCTGCGATCCCCAGGGCTGCCGCTGGTGCTGCGGCCAGGCGTGGGTATGCCCTTGCCGCCACGGATGTGTGCCGGGCCTTTCCTGCTGCAACCGCCGTCACCGCAGCAGCGGCAAGAACAGCTGGAGTAGAACAGGTGGAGAGCAGGCTCAGCATGGTTAAGCCGGACCTGCCAGCTGAGCAGGAGCCAAGTGAGGGAGGTATATGAGGATTAGCAGCCTGAGGAAGGAGCTTGTCAGCAAAAGCCAGGCGATGTCTGAAGCAGCCACAGGTGGAGGAGCTGCTTGGAGCAAAGGCAGTGCAGCAGGAGGACGGCTGGTAGGGAAGATGTGCACATCAGAGTGAGCAATGGCTGCCAGAGGAGAAGGATGACATACAGAAGGGCCGCAGGCGAGGAGACATGCTGAACTTGCTGGGGTTGAGGAGCACGCCGCGCCACCTGGCAGTGAGGACCGGATAACACTGGCAAGCTTGCTAATCATTGCAGCAATAAGCCTGCTGGAGACCGGTAGGAGCCCAGCATTGACAGCGGCTGCAAGGAAACGAGGGGGCAAACGCTCAGGCAGCGCCCTTCCAGGTGAGCCCGATTGCGCCTTGGTGGCATCAAGCTGCAAGCTGAATCAGCATGGCCTAGTTTGTCACCTGGCAACCAGGGCAGTGTCAGCTACACACTCGGCGATGTTTGTTAGGTTCCCACCAGGCATTAGCGGTGCTCAACAGTGTCTACCTCGCATACCCTTGGAAGCGTCAGTGGCACGCGCTTGCAGGTGTTAGGCCTAATACAGCATGAGCAGTATCCGAGGCAACCTCGAAGCCCAGCCCTGCCAAAAGCCTGGGCACCAGCCGGGTTTGGCAGCAGCGCTGCCAACGGCAGCAGGCAGCACCAACCAAAGCATAAGCCAGCGCAAGCAGCAGCCCACACAGTTTGAGGCCTACTGGGATCCACTGGCCAAATTGCTGGTAGTGCTCAGGCACCTGCTAGGCCTGCTGCCCCCTTCCAAGTGCACCAAGCGCTGGCTCTTTCAGGATGCCAGGGTCATGTGGAGCCAGCCAGTCAAAGGGCGGGGGTTCAGCTCCAGGAAGCACCCTGTTGCTTCTTGCCAGCCGTCCGTACCTGGCGCGGTGCTACTGTCGTGGTGCAAGGCTACGGACCTCCCTGTCAACCATGCTATCAACTGTCCATACCCATACCATATCCGTCGAGCAGACCTTAAGGCCTGAACGGTTCCAAGGCCGCTCGTCTGGAAAGGGCTCGCATGCGCTCCCCGTGCCGCCTCAACACCGCCATCGTCACCGGCGTAGCGATACAGTTGTAAACGACTTTAATTATACGACTTTTGGGAAGGGGATATGACAACATGACATCTTGCATGTCGGCTCACATGTGGGCCGGGATGTGACATGTGAGCAGACATGTGGAGACCAGTGCGTCTGTGAAGTCTTAGTCAACTGTGGACGCTGCTAGGGGGCCTTCACAGTAAGCCCAAAATCAAACTCCTAAACCCTCGGACCTGGAGCGGCCAGAGCTTGAAATGCATAGCCTTCCGAACTTCTCCACAGCGAGCGCAGCGAACCTGGTTTGCGGTGCACAAGCCTTGCAAAGCACCTATGGTTCTACTAACTTCCAGCGATCAGCCGAGGCAGGGCAAGTGATGCTGCGGTCAGCGCACTAGGCGCCCAATTGCCAGTTGGCCCCTGTAAAAGGGTACTCAGCTCCAGCTAGGATAGCTGCAGCTGGCCAGCCAACTATATACAGGCTGACGCTAGGCATCGCTGGAATCTGAGGTCCCCCGCCAGCTCGGTAACCATGGCCAACCCGCAGGAACAGGCGCTCATGACGCCGCCCCAGCCATCGAGGATAAAGCAAAGGCTCCCAGAGGTGCGCCGCTCCCTAGGTTGCCCCCCGGCCTTTCTGCCGACCCCCCGCCTTCCCCCTGACCGTGGGCTGGCTGCCTTTGCAGGCCTCGCCCTTCACCACCTTCCTTAAACACCTCCCCGACCTTACTCCACCTCGTGCGACAACCTATAACAGCTATAGCAGCTTCGCCTTCACGGTACAAAGCCCAGGCCCACCCCGGTTGGCCAGGTGGGGACTGACAATAGGCACAGGCTTTGATCTGCACCCTGCCCGGCCTTGTTCCTCACAAGTGCTTCCCTGTTACCTTGCTTGCTACAAATGACCTGCAACTTGCTATGGCATAGAGAAGTGGCCCCCAGCCGGCAGCCGTGCCGCCATAATACCTCCCCGAAGCTGACTGCCCTGGTTTGAGAGGCGGTGTGTTGTCTGGGTCCCTTGCAGCCATCAAACACCTGCCAAGTCCAGAAACAGGGACCAGGAGCAGGATGGTGCGCCTTTTAGTAACATACTTGCGCTCGCGGACTTGAAAGCTACTCCCGTGAAGTCGGCAGCAGATGAACAAGATGGGTTCAGCTATCGGGGTGGCGAGACCCCCTACGGCCTGCGTGTGAGTCAAAAAAGCCGTGCTGACTTGTCCTCTGCCTTCTTCGCGGTTGGTATGAGGAGGTACTGCTACTACACTAAACTTGCACGCCCTTGCTGCTTTGACTGCCTATCTGTTATATTGCTTACCGGGTTCTCACTGGCCATGGGAGTGGCGGATCGGAAGGCGCTCTTCGTGTACTTTGTTCCACTTTGTGTACAAGCTATCGCTCGGCACCTTGGCCTGCTGTGCTGCCTAGCACGCTTGACCCAGCAACCGGCACAGCTAGCGACCCTGACTTTCTCTCTGCTGCAGAGTCCCATCCCTCTCTTCCACCAGTCTCCAAGGCGGCCCTCAGGACCCAGCATGGGCTCCCCCACACCAGCCTCCAAGCAGCTGTCAGCGGGCGGCAGCCATGTCGCCACCGGCCGCGACGGCGCCAACGGCGCCCCTGGCAGCGAAGCTCGTGACAACTCCGCCCGGCCTCCTTCACTGGTTGGCTCCCTTGGAGGGCCGCCTGGGGCCCTTAACTCCCCCAACCTCATCTCCAGCGCCTTTGCGGCACTGCTGGAGGGTCACAGCCGGTCGTCGCCAGGTGGCGCGCTGAGCATGCTAGGCGGCAGCGGCGGCGCCGCAGCTGGCCCTAGTCGTAGCTCCTTCGCTGGCTTGTTCTCCCCGGCAAAAGCCGGCGCTCACAGGGCGGGCAGCTCGGCTTTGGAGGAGAGACAGCCTTCTGCAGCGGCAGGGCGAGATCTTGTGGGAGGCCCAAGAGAGGACTGTGGCACTGCCAACGGTGGCGCCCAGGAAAATGGGGCATCCCCTTGCAGCGGCCAGCAAAGCGGTGGCGGCTCCGCTGGCGTCCTGTTGCGGCAGGGCAGCGATGCAGCAGCAGATGGGCAGTTGGGCAGCGGCAGCGACGCTGAGACGCCTCGCGCGCAAGTGGTTGGAGGCTGGGAGGCGCGCAGGGAAGCCCTGGCAGCCGCCCAAGCAGGACTGCAGGAGGAGGATGGCAGCAGAGCGCGGCCGTCGGGCAGCGGTGGTTTTCGCGGCGAGGCTTCAGTGCCTCCTCCCCCGCCCTTCTTTGTTGCACAGCCCAGCGTTGCGGCCGACGGCTTCGCAGCCCAAGCTGTGAATGGTGCGGCGGCTGCGACGGCGGCAGCCAATGTGCTGCTCCTGAACGGCCATGTGGGGGCCAGCCACCTCCAGCGGCATGCCAGCCTGGCGAACAGTGCAGGCATGCAGGGGACTGACAGTGAGGCAGCGGCAGCAGCCGGCAGTGCCAGCGAACTTGAAGGCGATGGTAGCGAGGACGAGCAGGCAGGGGAGGCCAGCAGCGATGTAGACGAAGAGTATGGGGAGGAAGGCGTTGCTGCAGGCTTGGCAAGCTTGGCAGGCACAGCTGGAGAGGCCGGAAGGCTAAGTCGTGCCCGCTTCCACAGCCGCAGCAGCTTGCCGCCAGCCGAGAGCCCACGGATGGTGCAGCCACGGCGGCAGCAGCAGCAGCAGCAGGCACGGCGAGAAAGCCTTGGGGGAGCCTATGGCAGCGCCATGCTGCGGCGGTACCATAGTGTGCCTGGCGCGCCCAAGCGGCCGAGGGCAGTGGGCGGGTCAGAGGATTCTCTTGCACAGGGCTTTGCTACAGATGATGATGCGGAGCCCACTCCCCTGGTGGGTGCATTGCAACGCAGGGTGGCTGCACCTATGGTGCCTCTGCTGGTTGCTTTGTGTGGTTTCCTGGTCTGGCGGGTTTGAAGCTGAGGCAGGAAGGCATTTTGTTGCTGGGGCAGGTTTGATGGTGCTATAAGCAATACGCTGGAGAAGGCAGTAAGGCATGAAGCTGGATTGGATGGCTAGATGCAACTGAGGTGTGAGTATTGGATAATATCTGGCCCAGGGAGATGGGGGCTGCTGTTGGGGTAGGTAGGAGGTGATAGCTGGAGTGCGAGATTCTGTGTATGCAGGCCACGAATGCTGTGACGGATCAGATGCCTGCGAACAACCCCTGTGTGCCTCGGTATCCACATGACCTGGTGCTCCGTCTCTGTCCCGCTGCGCAGGTGCACGCTATGCTTCCCCAGTCACCCATGTGCGTGCCGCTAAACCTGGACACCTTCCTGCCCATTCCCAAGCTGCGCTCTGATGATAAGCTCAACCTGCTGGCGGCAACCAGCACTGGCAGCCCCGCGCGCGGTGGGCCCGCCTCGCGCCCCGCCGGCCTCGACTCGCCCGCGGTGAAGATGGCAGCCAACGCCGCCATCACAGCAGCGCTGGAGGCGGCGGTCGCCGCCCCCGCCAGCAGCAGCGGCGCCAGCGCGGGCGCTGGCGCCAGCGGCATAGCCGCCGCGCGCTCGGCGCGCGTGGCGACCCGCGCCGCAGCCATCCAGTCGCGGGCGGCAGCTGCTGCCGCAGCTGTTGCGCCCATGACGCGGCGCATGTCGGCGGGCGGGTCAGGGCGAGGCTCTGGCGGCGCCGGCGCCGCTGCTCCGGTGGTGCAGCAGCCCATAAGTGACGAGGCGCTGATTGCTCACATGCTCACCCAGAGGTAGGCAGCTGTTGTCTGGTTCTTTTTTAGTGTCTTTTTCCTTCCTGTCAGGGTTGTGTTTGTTGTTGGCTTGCATGACATGATGCCCTTGCTTTGCTGCTGAGTTGTGTTGTTAGCTATCTAATGATAGCCCGGCGTGCTTTCTACCTGCCATGGACCTGGTGTTACTTACTTCTGAGGTGCGGACGTTGTGCCATTGGTTGTCCTGACCGTGCTGAACCGACAAGTTGCACGCCTGTCTGCATGCCGGGGCAGCTGATACACCTTGCTGTGGAGTGCTGGTGATGAGCCTTGAGCCTGTTTGCATGCTGTGCTTGCTAGTGTTGTGATGCGTAGCTGACTTCCTCTCTTACAAACGTGCTAAGATGCACACCAAGCACCTTGCCTGCCCTGCAGCAACAAGAAGTGCAACTGCAAGAAGTCCAAGTGCCTCAAGCTCTACTGCGACTGCTTCGCTGCCGGCGGCTTCTGTGGACCGCAGTGCTCCTGCGTGGGCTGCTCCAACCGAGTGGAAAACCTGTAAGTGCAGCCATTGCGGTGGTCATGTGGTGGTGATCATTGTGGGTGATACCTGGTGACAGTGGTCCTGCGTGGGCTGCACCAACCGAGTGGGCTGCTCCAACCGAGTGGAAAACCTGTGCATGCGCCAGGCGGAGCGGTATGTGGGTGATGCCATGTCAGCGATCCGTTTGTGGGTGATGTCCATGTGGGCGATGCGGTTGCGGGTGATTCTTGATCACAGTGGGTCGTGTGTGGTACTACATGCTACATGAATGATGTGCTGTCTTGGCTGCCGGCGTACTGATTTGCCGGTGATTGTGGCTAGTAGCTATAGCTTAGTGGAGCATTACTTAATGACATTGCTGAGAGTATTTTCAATTTGACTTGCACCGCCGCGGCCGGCACCTCTCTTGTGGGTACTGTTGGATCTCTGGTGCCGATGTGCCGTCCTGCAAGTTGGTAGTCAGTCCAGTGGCGTCTTCCTTGCTGGAGCGAGGCTTGGCTGACCTGTATCTGTGCATGTTTGGTGCAGCGGTTCTGTGAAGGCGGCCCGAGATCAAATAGCGAGCCGCAACCCCAATGCCTTCAAGGAAAAGATAGAGGTGAGGCGCATTTCGAAGCACTTGTCCTGGAAGTAAGTGCCAATCGTGCTTGCATTGTGGCCACACCGGCAGTCAGATTGTGTAAAGATGGATCATTGGCAAGGCTGGCTGGCGGTGGTGTGGTTGCAAGCTTTCCGTTCCCCCACCCCTCTTTTCAAGAAATAGGTTGCTTGGGTTATGAGCTGACATGCAGCGCCATTGAAAGCTGGCAAGAAGTTCATATGGAAGTAGTGCAGCGGTCTAAAGCTACACCTTTAAATTTGCATGTCCTTCTATCTTCGCAGGCGGACCCCTCTGTGGGTGGTCAGCACCGCAAGGGCTGCAATTGCAAGAAGAGCCACTGCATGAAGAAGTACTGCGAGTGCTTCTCCGCGGGTGTGCCCTGCGGCGAGCACTGCAAGTGCGAAGGCTGCCACAACACGGTAGACTCGCACCGGCGGCACCCGGGCCGCGGCCGGCGCTCAGCGCCTGCCATGGCAGGCGCGACAGCGGCGCAGCCGCTGCCTGCTGCGGCCGCTGCTGCAGCCATGCGGGCTGGCATCCCCATCCTCATCCCTGGAGGCCGCGGCATGACGCTGCCGCCAGGCGCAGCAGCGGCAGCCGCTGCGGCGCAGCAGCGAGCAGGTGGTATACAGGGCGTGCGCGGCATGGCACCTGACGCTGCCGCTGCGCTGGCCCTGGGTGGAGCCCTGCAGTTCCTCCTTCCGCTCACGCAGCAGCACCAGCAGCATGCGCTGCAGCAGATGCAGCTACAGCAGGCTGCTGCTGCTGCTGCCGCTCCGCAGGCTACAGCTGATGGCCATGTAGCAGCAGCTGGTGAGGCTACAGCCGCTAACAGCACAGGTCCCAGTGCCGATCAAGCTGCAGCAGCCGCTAACAGGCAGCTGACGCCCTCGCCAAACCTCCCCACAGGGAGTGCTGCCGCTGGTGTCTCCACGCCCCTGACAGCCGCCAGCCCACAGATGCTACAGCTGTACTCCATGCTGCAAGCCTCCCCAGCTAATGCTGCTGCAGCAGGTGGTGCCAAGCAGCCTGGTGCGGCTGGCAGCACTGGGATTGTCACCAGCAGTGGGCAGGTGAGGCACTTTGATGTGGCAGGCCAGAAGGTGCTGGTCAGGGTTGCCTGGGGCACCTGGCTGGCTTCGCTTGCTGTCACCTCTGCTGCCAGTCACAGCTGTCGAACCCATTTGCTGGTCACAGCTATCAGTTGGTTTCTATTGGCTGTTCCTGGACGCGGCAGGAGGCAGCGCAGCTTGCTATTACTGAGAAGCCGCACCCCTGTTGGAGGTGGCCTTGTTAACTCTGAGCTGGTGGGAAGGCTTTTGAAAACGATTTGCGACACCGCTGCGCACTGCCATGCCTTACTGTGCTGTGCTGCAGATCATCGTCCCGCTGATGTGGCCTTTTGGCAGCAGCAGTGGCATGCACACCCTACAGCTGCCTCTCACCTTGCCTAACGAAGCACAGGTGTGTAGAGGCGGCATTTGATGTTAGCGGCAGCCATACACCCGTGTCATTGTAATTGTGTGTTCCAACCTGCGATTAGGCGGCGAGCTTACTAGGAGCTGTGCCTTTTGGCCGGTTTGCTGGTTTTGGTGATGGCCCGCCACTACGCTGGGCTGAAGAGCCGTTGCACACTGATCTAGCCGCTAGTTGTGCACAACTTTGGATGGCGCCTTATTGGGAGCCCTCTGGCTCTTAATAGTGACGAGCGGTGCAGCGAGTGATGACCCCCATGTAGAGTTCTGACTGGCAACCCTCGTTGCTACCTCAAGTTGCAGGGCGACCCCACTGCCGCCATGAGATTCCTCCAGCAGTTTGCCGCCCAGCAGGCGCAGCAGGGCGGGCTGGCAGCTAACGCTGCTGCGCCCGTGCCCTCAGTGCTACAGCCCGCACAGCACGGCAATGCTGCCGCCCTTTCCACGGTTATTGCACCCCAGGGCGCCCATCCAGCACAACCCCACCCGCTGCAGCAGCAACAGTCTCAGCAGGAGCAGGAGTTGCAGCACCAGGAACAGCCGCCCCCTGCAGGCGAACCCACGCAAGAGCCTCATGCTGCGCTTGCTGAGGTGCGGCAGCTGCTGGCAGGCAGCCAGGAAAGCGCGGCAGACGCAGCAGGCTCAGCAGGGCCACTGCTTCAGCCGGCCTTGAGGCCTGCTCTGCCAGGCATTGACCTTGCCGAGGGCAAGCATTTACCTGCTTTTGCCCCTGGTGCTGCAACTGACGACAGAGCCTGGCATGAAGCCCCGCAGCAGCAGCAGCACCACCAGTTACCTGCCTTCACTTTCCAGCCGGCAAAGCATGGCAGTGAGCTTCTCACAAACTCGCCAGCTGCACTTGCTGCGCCTCAGCTGCCCGCTGGGCTGCAGCAACTGCCCCTGCAGCTGCAGCCACAGCAGGCAGAGGCTTTGCTGCAGGCAGCAGCAGCCTCGCCAGCGGCAGTCTCTGACATGGACCTTGCCCTGGACTCCCAGGATTCTCCCAGCGGCGTGGATGTCCCGGTGGCGCAGCCGCCGCTGACCTGGCTGCAGCTGAATGCCGTGGGCGGCAGCGGGGCCCAGCAGGCGCTGCTTCAGCAGCAGTACCCAGGAGAGGCTGCTATGGCTGCCCTAGAGCAGGCGCTTCCAGCAGAGGGAGTCTCCGCGCCAGACTCGGGTGATGCGGCGATGCAGGAAATGGATCCGGCAGAGGAGCAGGATGTCGGAGGGCGCTCGAGCACCAGAAAGCGGACCCGCGGCGAGGGCGGCGGTGCACGGCAGCGCGCACAGAGGGCGCAGCAGGCACAGCAGGCGCCGCCGTTGTCGCCGCGGTCGCTGTCTGCCAAGCGGAAACCGCTGCGGACCATCACTTCCGCCCTGGAGTGAAGCTAGGGGATGGAGTGCATGGTGCAGGTGCGCAGCAATGAGGGCCAACTCCCCCTCAACTGCTGGCTAGTGACGTATGGTGGGGTACATGCCGCTGCTGAGTTGAAAGGGGTGCCAGGCAACTGTTAGTCGTACGGGGAGGCAGGTATGTTTTTCTTTAGGCTTGCTAGGTGACCGCATTTCTTATGTATTGCCAGGGTGGTGGCTGGGGAGAAACCGCCTGCCACACCCCAATTTTCCTTTTCAGATCGCTCTAGGCATCGATGACTGGCTTGTGTTACTAGCAGGAGGCTGTTATTGCAGCGGTAGTGGTTTTTAGCAGGGCGTGGCAAGTTGGTTGGCTGCTTTGCACCTTAGCAAGGACCACCAGGAGTGCAGCGGCAGCTGACTGTATTGTACAGCTTTTTTTCACTTGTTTCCTGGGGGGCTGGGGGCAGTTTGCATTAAACGTCACCACAAGGCAGCTAGCTGTGCGGTAGGCACATTCGTATCATTGGTTTGCAGCAAACTGAACCCTACAATGTTGTTGCTGGTTACTTTCTGGCTAGGGGCCGCAGACCGTACCCACACTGAGAGGGGGGACTGTCTTTCAAGCATCGATCCTCAACTGCTCGTCCCTGGTATTGCACGAACTATTTGGCTAGGCCTCCAGCGCGTAAGGCATCTAGGAAGCCAAACTAGATGTCTGACTCTGTTTTTTCATGGAAGCATGCACGTCTAGGCAAGGTGGCAGGTGATGCCACAGCTGTCTCCTATAGGTGCGAGGAAGTTGCAGATGGTTCAACTTGATGCTAAGACTTGCACCGACGTGTTGTCTTGAAACCCAGTGGTAGATACGGAAATCTATAGTACAGCCTGGTCAAGGTGGGCAGAACTGTGACTCTGATGACGCTGTTGGCAGATAGTACAGACTGGTAGCTGTGGACTGACATGGGGGCATGCATGGGGGAAAGCATGTTGCGCATTGTGACTTTGGTGTCTGATGCAGCTCGTAATCAGGTTGCTGGCAGTGTACTTGTCACTACTGGTGGCTTCGCGAGATTTAGATCATAGGGGCAGCTTGCCTTGCAACCTTTTCGTCTGCAGTCTGACGTGATGCCAACCAATCGAGCAGCGTTTGGGGGCTGACCTGCTAGTTTCCTGCTTGGTTTACTGAGCGTTTCCTTAATGACTGCGCTGCGGCCGAAACACCCCAAGACGGTTGATGTAATTACCTCTGGTGACAAGGAATGGTGGGGCAACCAACATCTGTGTGCCTCCAGGCAACACCTCATCCATACTATGTGTTGATGTCAGGAGGTAGTGCAACCTGTGGGTTGTCTGAGCTGGGTTTGCACAGGAATGTGTAGGTGGCCACAGACAAGCTGATGCCCAGTTCGAAAGCTCCTGCAATTCTACATATCGTTGTCAGCACACTGACAAGTGCTTTGCAGCAACTATTTTGATAGGCATCCCTTCACGTGCCATATCACTGCTGCCACAAATATAGCTAAACGTTCTGCGGGGGGAAGATCAGCGCCAAGTCCATGTCAGCATGGTTTGCCACGCAAGCAGCAGGCAATTAGAAAAGCCTGCGAGCACAAGCGCTGTGTAGAATTGTAAGTGAGTGTTTGATGGGTGCCCTTAGCAATGCCTTCATACTCAAAAGCGTTATGCAGGCCGCCCTCTTTGGGACAAGGTGAGGAGTGCCTGCCCAGTGCCCTCTGTCAGTGCTTGTTGGGAGCGTATCCTTACGCTGTTGCAAACGTGCTTGGCATTGTATATTCACGCATGCACTGCGAGCACATGCCCGCGTGCCCACTGCCTAGTGGTACTGAGACAACACAGACACTTACCCTTACGCTGACGCCGCGCTGTGGCGCTAGCTTTGCAGGACGCTAATCTATACGCATCTACGCTTGGTATGCACGGCCTGGCGAGATGCCTTTGACGAGGTAGTGAAGGAGGAGCTCAAGGTGAAGTACATACGTGGCATCGCCTGCCACCAGTTAGCTGGTTCTCTCTTCAAGGAAGAGGACCAAGTTGCTCAGCATGATGGGCATACTCCGGTCACGACTCTGTGTCACAACAAGAGTGTCTCTGGCTCCGTTGTACGTTGCTCTTTCTTGATGGCAGCCACCTCCCCTTCCTACGCTCCCTTTGACAGTCCACGACATAGTCTTAAGTATTGCACTCCCTCTGCCTGTAGCATGTCAACCTCTGCCGGCCGCTGCATCTTCCATTTGGGACGCCATCCTTGCACACCTCGGACTTTCTGCGCTCGGCACTCTTCTTGGCTCTGGCAGGGGTGCAGCAGGCAAATCTGGAGCTGGTCTGCCAGAGGGAGGGGGTGGCAGCGGAGGTGGACGACATAAGCACTGTGTCCTTACATGCTGCTCTTCTACACTTCATGCCTGAGCTCCAGTCGCTTCAGCTTCACGTGTTGGACGCTATGGTTGCGCATCTGGACCGGTGAGATGGTGCTGCGCCAGCTTGCGCCAGCTGTCAATGTGTGATGAAACGTCTTGGCATCTGAGCACCGGCGATAGAGCTGCAGCCCCCTACAGGATGTGCGCCTGACGTACCTCGGCCTTGGTGCCAGGCAACATGCACAGCGCATCCATGCTGTCAAACCCATGCCGTCAGTGCAACTGTCGGTGCTTGTCGCGTGGGATTGGTCTACTTGAACCTTCCGACACCCAACAACTCTGCCTGGCTGGATGATGCTGCGGGCTTCAAAGTGTCTGGCGGCAGCTGCCCTGCTGCAGGCTCCTCCCGCGGTCCTGCTTCCTCACTCGACTGGAGCTTACCATCTTCAATGATGATCAGGAGCGCGGATCAGAGGACATTTCGGCAGTGCAGCCGGCCTTAGTATCTGGGCTGCTGCACCTTCCCAAGCTCAAGGTGAGGCGAGAGTCAGCAGAGTTGACTGTAGAGTCTAGGCATGAGGTGTGAGTCAATCAGCAGCTAGCCTGGGCAGCTGTTGGTGCTTGCCTGGACTGCCCCTTAGCCCTTGTGCTGCTGGGTGGAGCTCGGCTACACCACCTTGGCCCCTGCCGCTGCTGTACACTGCCTAATCGCACTGCATTTGATATGCTCAAGCAGGACCTCTGCCTGACCATGTTCCCGTCTGGCTCTTTTACCATCCAAGCCCTAGCCGTAGCGGCATCCAGAAGCCTTACCTCGCTGTCAGTCCATATGGATATGGACCCGGAGGCTGCAGAGCTCTTCCCCTGGCAGCATCTGGAAAGCCTTTCTACCTTGAGTGCGCTCCAGCGCCTCTCCGTTGCCGGCTGCCTCTACGGCCCGCAGGAGGTGCCAGCAGCCCTCGTAGGCCTCACCCACCTGGACCTGTCGGATAACGACATGGGTGGGGAGGATGGGGCCCTGGAGCTCAGTGTGGGCACGGCAACAGGCCTGCGCTGTCTCTCACTGCACTCCTCACTGCTGCAAGCGTGGCCGGAGGGCCTGGACCAGCTGAGCCGCCTTGTACGCCTAAACCTCCGCACAACCGCCCCGCTGCTGCACCTACCGCACAACCCGCCGCTGTTGCTACCCCGGCAGCTGCGATTCCTGGCGGTGGGGTGGCAGACCCTTGCGGAGCGCAGGGAGTCCTGGAACAACTTCCAGCAGGCCCTACCCACACTCACACATCTCACAGCGCTGCAGCACTTGGAGTGCTCCTTCTGCCAGCCCCAGCAGATATTGGCAGGGCTCCCCCACTGGAAACGCCTCCATGGCCTGATACTTTCAGGCTGTAACATGAGTGGGGCGGCTGCTGTGCACGGCATGCTGGAGCATAGGCACATCTCCGACTCCTTGAGGGAGCTGACGCTTCGGGGGTGCAGCCTGCAATGCGTCCCAGCGGGTCTGGAGTCTTGCGCCCTACTTATCTGGCTGGACATATCCAACAATCCGGGCCTTTCTCAAGAATACTTGAACTTGGGTCGGCTGATAAACCTGCAGACTGTTAATCTAGCAGGCTGTCAACTGGCACATCCGCCGCTGGGGCTGGCGCGGTTGTCTATGCTCCATTGGCTGGACCTCTTAGGCAACTGCTTCGTTGCAGCCAGCGTAGAACCCCTGTCATCCTGGCTTGAGGGGCGCTTTGGCCGCAAGGTGGCGTCGGAAGGGATATACAGATGCTGGTACTCATGTTAGTCGGCATTTCACGAAGAGTAATGTGTTCGTCCACCTTTTAACCTCTTTTATTCCCAGCAGCGGCTTGAGTTGCATGCTATTTTCCAGGTCAAGGCAGTCTTGTACTTAGCAGTAACAGTTAGTTCTGCGGTTGGCATGATTGAAAACGGCAGCTTGTACAGTTGGACTAATGTGTCAAGCAAGATTGTTAAGTGGTATTATTTATGTATATGCTTTCAGCAATGCCAGCCCTCAGGAGAGCTAGCAAACTGGGGACAATGAAATATAAATAGAGCATACCTCTTCATGCCACCATCACGAAAGCTGAGTTTGAAGGCAAACTATTCCCGGCAACCAGTCTTGCAGGCCACCCTGTCCACCAGGCAAGCTCCACCTATGACCTTGAATGAAAAGGCCTTAGCTTACTCGGGGAAAGAACTACTGGATCAGAACTCCGGCAAGCCCTAGAGCATAAGTGCATTGCCCCTGTCACCACAGTTCGCCGTCACCTCTGTTCGCACGACTAGCCACCCTGAATAATTGAAGTACACGCTCTGGCTTCCTGCCAACCTTTGCAACACCACATGTCCCGACGTGTCACATTAAGATCAAATGCTCGGCATGCCTCATGGGCAGGGCCATGACCACAGCACTGGTGGCTGCCTCATACAAAGCTCCACCACCCCAGCCTGCACATTATTGTTAAAAATTGTGGCCTGTGGGTCTTTGTGAGTTACCGGTATCCCTATTATACTATTCCCAGCTTGGAAGCAAGGCTGTCCATCATAGTCAGCGCAACGGTGGCTCAAGCACAGCTCACCTGGAGGCTGGATGGGCAACGTAAGCTGGTCACCCCTCCCCAGCAAAACCACAGCATCAAGCTTATCTTGTTCGTCAGGTGTGGCACTGCTGTGATAGATGGAAGACTGACTGCTCAACGCCAAAACTTCCGGCTTGCCTTCTGACAGCTCAGAGGCAGTTGAGCTTGCTGCAAGACAGGCCCCACTCTTGCTGCTACTGAGCCTGCTGCCACATCTTAGAATGCTGTCATGGCTGCTCAGCTGCCTTTGTTTGAAATTTGTCTGCAGCAGCTGCACCTTCCCATGTCGCACTAGAAGCAGCTGGTCAGGTTCGGATCCGCTATGAAAATCTAGCACAGCAGCTCCCTTCTCAAATTCCATCGTCTGCCAGTGTGGTAGGCTAGCCCACAATGCTTCGTCTGAAGCTGCCTGGAACAAAGAGCTGGCTGCATGCCGCAAGAACCTGAAGTTCGACATGTAAGCCTCCAGTAGTTGCTGCTCTGGTTGCTCTTTTGTCAAGTCTGAACCAGCAGCTGCAAGAGCTGCCGCCTTGGCACGGCGCCGGCGGCGGGCAGTTGAAGAAGAGCAGGCAGTCGGCGACTCTGAGTCTGTTTGAGGCGGCTGGACTTCGTTAATGCCGACAACCAGGCCAAGTTTGCAGCCAGCTGCTACCTCTAAAGGCACAGGAGCCATAGCACCGCCTGTTTCCAAGCTGTGCGCCACGTCGAGGACAGCTGTGGCACTTTCATGGCTGGACTCAACTTCTTCAGCTAGCGCTGGAGCTGCAGGAGGGTAGCTGTGTTGCACGGCCTGCAAGCACTTTGCTTGCCTTGAGGGTGAGAATGCAAGGTTAGTTAGGCACTGCAGCTTGAGGATAGCACACCTGCAGCACTGCAGCGTTGGTTTTGACAGACTGCACGGCGGCATCGCTGGCTTTGCTGTGTCCGCAGCCCATCCCATACCATTCAAAACGATTAAGCTGACTATGAGTGACAGTAAAGTGTGCAAACGCACAAGGTCTTCGGCGCCCTCGCTGCTGCGACAAGGCTTGACACGTGTTCAGGTTTTGTCAAGAGGTGCACAAGCTTCCCTTCTTCGTGGACTTCTTACGGCAACTCTTGAAAGTGCATCTCTCACTCTTCAACCCTCAAAACGAACTGCTCGACCATGTCGCAAAGCAACGAAGGCTTGGAAGCTCTGCTTGACGGTAAGGGGTTGAATAGTTCATCTGTTTAAGCAGGATTCGGCTGTCAGTTATCCTTGGTAAGGATGCCAAGCGATGCCAAGCTGTGTCCTCTTGATCATGCAGAGGCCCTTGACGAGTTCGACACCACCACCCCAGCTATTAAGCAGAGCACAGCCCGTACAGAAACCGCAGCAAGGTGTGGGACTCGACACCCTGGTGTGCATGACTTGGCCATGCTGACATGTAGCTGACCCCTGCAATATGTGAGCCTCATCCCAAGCACTTATGCTTCCTGTTTGAGTGGCATCCTGGGTTCGCCATGCAGTGATTTGCCAGTGCCAATAGAAGGCAGCCATACAGACCTCTCAGCTGTGGGAGGGCCCGACACCAGTGGTGAGGCGGCAGCACCGGGTCCCTCCCTCGCTTCGCAGCCTGAGACCTTTGCGGCTGCCAGTGCACCCCAACTGCCAGCGGCAGCAGATGCATCAACTCTTGCTGGCCCATCTCGGCAACCACGTGCCCCAGTACGGAGCCTGGCATTCAACCCTCTGGGTCCGCGTCCGGCGCCAGCGAAGCGGGGTGCAGCGCCACAGCAGGCAAAGCAGCAACCCCAGCCTCAGCTCGAAGGCCTCGCTGGCGACGAAGACGAGGGCTCAGATCAGGAGGCAGCAGCTCTGAGGGCCACGGCAGAGGCAATGGCGGCGGCAGGGCTGGGCAACCTGCCTGACCTAGACAATGTGGAGGACCTGTCCAAGGGCCTGCAGCAGCTCTTGGCTGAGCTTGCCAACGGTGTGTGAGATGAGATATACTCCGTGGGCACGCTTGCTTGGGCTCCCAAGCTTTGTGCCCTGACCCTATGTCACTGGTATACCGTTGTGGCTGCAGCCCTGTGGTGGGCACATTTCTGGCTGTCGTGCAGATTGAAAAAATGGCAATCAGGCAATGCTACGGCCCTCGTATGCAAGAAAGCATTGTGACAGGATACATTTCAGTCCATCCTGTGGGCCCCACCCAGAGCTTGATGTCTTTGCAGTTGACGATGAGAGCCTGGCACAGGCAGCCGCTGATGTGGCAGCAGCTCAGGAAGCACAGCGGCCCGGTCAGCAGGCTCAGCAGGGTCAGCCCGCGGCGCAGCAGAGGCAGCAGGGCGACCTGGCATCCACGCTGCGGGCACTGGCGGAGCAGGCACCCAGTTTCGGGCCAGAGGGGGAAGGTGAGACTGAAAGAGACACCTGGCTGTGACAGTGACCAGCAGAGCAGTTTTTCACACGCTGGCTGGTGTGTGTGTGCCAGCAATAGTACCTATTGGGGTGTTGGCCGGACAATGTGCATGCCTGTTCCTATGTTACTAAGGGTTGCTATGTTTACTGGACCCCAGCCCTTCTTTAGCAGTCATGGGGCCAAAGCCTTCTTCAAGTGGCAAGTTGCCACCAGCCGATTACCAATAATATCGTTGAAGTGGGTGTAGGCGTGCCAGTTCGGCAGGGCTACCGCACAGGGACATCAAGTAGCACGTGATGTTGTTGGCATGCATCGTCCTGTGGGCGTTTGCATACTTTCCTTGAAAGGATGACCAGTTGCAGCAGTTGCTGGGTTGCACTGAAGTGGCATTTCTCGAAAGCAGACACTCAGTTGGGATGCCCAGCTTTCGTGATTACTTGCCCTCTTGCCTAAGTAGGTGACGACCCTCTCCAGCAGCTGGGGGGCCACCCAGAGATGGCTTCTTTGGTGGACTCCATCATGCAGCAGCTGCTGTCCAAGGATGTGCTGTACCAGCCCATGAAGGTGGGTGATGTCAGCGGCAGTGCTATTCCACCTGTGCACACGCTGGCTACAGACACCCTGTATCTAGCCTTGCTGGAGGCATACCCGGCTGGTGTAGTGTATTACGGTTCTGAATACAGTGCTTCTCCTCTTTGACATCGCTGACTAGAGCACGCTGTATCAAGCCTTGCTGGAGGCGGACCTTAGTGGGCTACGCGAGGATGAGCTGCAAGCGATACCACCGGTGGCATTGCTAGTGCATTGTATGTGCTTTGACCCTGTTTCCTGCCGCAGCGGGCGGTACCCTGCCTGCCAGGTGTGGGATACTGCAGCGGTACCGTCGACTGTTACCTGCCTGCGCAAGGTTACCCGCGAGGCCAAGCGGCATCTCTTTGTGTGCAGGACATTGGGGAGCGGTATCCCGCCTGGCTGGACGCCAACCGCACTGTGCTGCCTGAAGAAGAGTTGCACCGGTACAGCCGGCAGTATGAATTCATCCAGCAGATCTGCGCGCTGTACGAGTCAGACCCAAGTGACTACACGCAGCTTGTGAACCTACTGCAACAGGTGTGTGCTAGGCCTGGTGGCAATCAGTGACGGGCAAGAGGAGGTTATTCTTGCCAGAGAAGGGTCATAATATGTCACCCGGGTAGTCAACCTACTGCTGGCGGCAACCTGCGGTTGCAGGTGAGGCGCTCACCCTGGTGTTTGCTCTCCGTAGGAAGCTTGTAGGCGCCAACGCCGTCTCGCATGAAGACTGCCTCTCAGCTGGCCAAAGCTTGTTCACACTTAGCATAGCGTAGCACCTTGCTTGGTTGCAGTAGTCGGTAGGGAGATTCCCTACCTGCCAGGAGCGCTTGCAAGTCAAAGCCCCTTTGACCACCTCTGCTGGCAGATCCAGATTCCCTACCGGGCGGTCAGGATCCTAGCCGTCCTGTGGACCAGGCTAGCCTTGTCTGCCACACCGCATGTCTAGCACTGGGCTGTATGAGCTAACCCGGCTGCCTTGGTCAGCCAGTATGATGATGGGCCCCCCTGGGCCCTCCCCTCCTCCCCACTGATCTCACTCGCCTGTTGTAGATGTGCACACGGTGCAAATTGGACAAGCATAACCCAGGAAATGTAGAGACCTGAATATTCCAGGCACTTCTCGTTTGTTGTGTAGATGTAGCAGTACTGCCAAGCGCTCCCCTATTCAAGGGGGACCAGCACCAGGAGTGCCGTCAAGAGGCACCGCTAATCACCCCTGGACCTCCTCCCGCCTTCTGTTCCTGCAGATGCAGCAGTGCGGGCAGCCTCCCCAGGAGATTGTGGATGAGCTGGCGCCAGGGATGCAGTTTGACTCAGAGGGGCTGCCACGCTTTCCCGGTGGCGGCGGAGGCCCAGGTGGCAGTGGTCGCGGGGCGGGCGACCTGCCCGCCGAGCTGGCGGACTGCAGCATTATGTGAACCCATTGGCAGAGAGCATTGTGCTAACCCCCATTGGCAGGGAGCTTGGGAGTGGTGGCTGACTAGCGGCTGCTGAAGGAGGTCAGTCCAGTGTGACAGTGTAGAGTTGTCTGACCATGCGACCGTCAGTTCCCCACGGGAAGAGGCAGCAACTCCTTGGAACAGCTATAGGCGTCTGTGGGTTTGTTGGTGGCAGCAACTTGCACTGCAGTCCAAGCTCTGTGCCGTGTCAATGCGGAAGAATGGCACACATGGGAGCCACTGTTGGGGTAAGGTGGGCACGGGAGTGTGTGTGCAAACCCAAAGCCTTCCTTGCATCCAGTGGCAGCTATACACCCGCTGTGCCCACGGGGTGCCCCCGGAATAGATGCCATCTACAAGCCTGGCCACCTTGGGAGGACTGCGAAGAGACTGGAGTTGCTGTGGAGTCACAGGCAATAGGCTCGCCTTAGACTGCTTCCAGCCCCGTCAGTACCGTTCAGCACTCCGTACAGCTATACCCTATTTCCACTCTGTTTGCACTACCTGCCAGGGGTAGGCTACCACCTATACTAAGTACTTTTCAACCCCTACCGCTCAGTTCGCGTTGCCTGCCCGCATCAACAGGAAGGCAAAACACAGAGCATAAGTGCATCCAGCTCTGTCAGCTGTTCGCAATGCTTCTACCACTGACTGAGGGGGGGACATGCTTCTACCAAGCGCGCTGGCGGGTTGCCACGGTTTAGTCATGGGTGCGGTCCTGTGATTGTCCGTGGACTTCGGGCAGCTTAGCCTAATTGAGTGCAACTTTTGGCAATACCAAAGTTTGGCGTTGCACCTGACTGCGGATTGCTCAACATGGCCACACCTGTGGCAGTTGAGGAGGCCTTTGTACGAGTTTGGGAAGCGTATGTGCGTAACCTCAGTAACGCGGTTGGAAACCCTAGTGAGAAGTCCTTTTGGAAGTCCCTGAAAGGCCTCAACAGCGAACTGCGCCGTAGGCTGGAGTCATCAATCCGCAACGGATCAAGCCTTTCCCCTGGCTCTTGGAGCAGGTTAGGGTACGAACAGAACGGCTTGTCTACATTGCATGACACTGGAAGTTGCCGGTCATGCCAGGGAGGGGGATTAACCTGGCATGGAAGGGCAGTCATCACCAACCCAGCCTGCCACTGGTCGTGCTGCTTGGCAGGATAGAGGGTCACATCGACAGCTCCGTGGACGTCTTGGGAGGGCTGGTTCACGCCTTCCAAGAGCGGCCCGGCACTGAGGTGGAGTTGGCAATCACACAGCACACCCTGTTGCTCAAGCTTGTGCTGGACGCCCAAGAAGTCTCGCAACCGCAGACGTTCTACCCCCTACCACCGGCTTTCAGCTACTTGTCGCACCTTAGCCTTGTAGCACTCCCTGCAGCGCTGGCAGCTGCCGTTAGCATTGGGCAGGCTTCGGCTACAGGGTGCTACACGCCCTCCATGCCCCAGCAGTATATGTGTAATGCTGTGCGGCTTGCGGTGACATTGTTTGTCCGCTTTCTACGAGAAGAAAGCGTCCCGGACGCGTTGGACGTGGCCGGCCAAGTGGCGGGCTGCTATTGGGCAGTGTCAAGCGGAGTCCTCAAGACCATCCTGACAGGTACGGCCACTTTGCAGTTGGCGAGCCGTTGGACAACGGTTTCCTGCAAAGGAGCAAGATAAGAGGGCATCATTCGGGTGTTTTTCCAACTGAGTGTTGCGATTGAGCACTAAGGTGTTCCGCTTGAGCCTTGCATGCAGGCTTGCATGAAGCGCAGAGTGCCTCCTTGGGCTAGTTTTGGGCATGATAGTCCGCACTGCTCTCACGGTGCCTCTGCAGTGGGTAACCCCGCTGACACGCTCAAGTATCTTATGGCAGCCAGCAGCGTGCTCCTACTCTTGGCCAGAAAGCAGGGCGCCGAGGCTAAAGTCTGGGACACCTTAGCAGCGCAACCCCAGCTCCGCTACAAGCTTATTTCTATCTTTTGTCAAGAGCTGCTGCTCCATGTCAGGTGAGGTGTCGCACACTGCATTAAGCCAGAATACAAACTGCGAACCCGCACTTTGTTGTGTGTGGTTTGGTGACGCTTGTACGTCCTAGGTGACGGTCTGCCTCGCAAGGGGAGTGATAACAGCAGTAGCGGTGTGGCGGTACGCAGTTGGACTATGCAGGAGTCATTCAAACACCAACCAATGCAACCATCATGTACTGACCTTGCCAGGTCACACCTGGACTGCTGAACCTAGGGGACTTGTGGGACTTGCTCACCGGAGCCGGATGGAGCCTTCAACTTACTGTGCTACTTGGTGGTATCTTTGCAGGCTCAGGTCGCAAGTGATAACTGGCAATCGCTGACAACTCTACTGGAGGTGCCAAATGCCAAGGACAGTGTGTACCCTACCTTCCTCCGCATATTCTCTGCCCTCCCTGAAGCTAGAGGTCTGTGATGCTCACGTGTTGTTGCTTACTGACTTGCGCATATTGACTGTGGCAGTCGGTTCTGGTGCCATGCACGTTGCTTGCAGTCTCTCTCCAGCTTTCCAGTGCACCTTCTGATCTGGGCGACTCCAGGAGGGATTACCCTGCGGTTCAGTGTTTGTGTGCAGTCTTTTGGAAAGATTTCCTGGAGCGGTTTGGCAAGGTCGTCTATGCAGCGGCCACCGCCTCTTTCTCGGACTATCCAGCCAGCAATGAGGGCTCCATAGATGAATGTATAGACCTCATCTGCGGCTGGAAAGCCTGCAGCGGGCTGCATGCCGCACTGCTGTTTGTTTTTAAGGGCGTGGACGCGAAAGAGCCGCTGGTTGCGCAGTGGGCAGAAAGTGCTGGCCTGGCAGGCGCGGGACAGTGCTTGGAGATTGCTGATGCAGTCGCACAGTGGGGTGATGGCTTGGGCCCGGTGCGAGTCGTCGTCCTCAACAACTGCTGCGCTGCTGCCTTGAGCTTCCTTTCTGGTGGCGACTGGTAGGCTACACTTCAACGGCTCCGCAGCAGCACAGCCGTAGCTTGGGGCGAGGTGTTAAGCCAGGATATGTGTAGCATCGGCGCCTGGGCTGCCTATGATTACAAGTATGTAGGCACTCACCCTCATAACCGTAGTAGTCATGTTCACGAGGTGAAAAGGCTACCCATATGTACCTGGCATGCTGCGTTGGATCTCACAGTGACACGCATGATGGCCTGCAGGCTAGAGGAAGACGTACTGCAGCCGGCCTTCTCAACATTTGCAGCTATGGGTCGCCATCACCCGCCCTCGTCCCGCATTCCTGGCAGGCAGGCGGTCGCGGCCATGCTGTCAGCTGTTGCGCTCCTGGAAAAGTTCCTGCGGCTGGCAGCACGCTATCCACTGCAATACTGGTGCGACACGCTTGATGAAGCTGACATTGGGCAGCCTGAATCTGATGAGACCCCAGAGCAGCCCTGGGCCCTCGGTTACACCCTCGCCACTGCTGCGGCCAGATGGCTTGGGCAGAGGCTGCCAGCGCGGCCAGGTGGGCAGGAGCCTGCGCCTCTCATCAGCTTGGCAGAGGAGGGCGCCGTGCTGGGCACCTTCAAATCCCTGCTGGGCCTGCTGGCCACCCAGGTAGGCGGCACAGCTGGAGTCAGGTGACGACATCCTCACATGACACCATGCAAGGTGGTGTTGTAACTGCAATGCCTGGTGTAGTAGTGGGTGTCCCTACTCTTGAGGACGAGTCTTGCGGCGAGGGCAATTTAGAAGGCGTTCCGGGCATGCTAGAGATGCTAGGGGAGTGCACTCGTGCGCTGGCTAATGCTGCGACAAGCTCGTATGGCCTTGTACGCAGCATCAGGCTCCCTATCTGCCAGGGTGTGCTGCAGGCACATGCACAGATAGGTTGAGGCTAGCAATAATAAGCTTGCCTTGTGATGAGGAGTTTGCTGTCTTTGCAGCGTAAGGTGCTGCTCAAGTGGGCAGCAGAGGTAGCGTCAGTACTTTGCGTCCAAGGTGTCTACCAAAGCCAGCACCCCGTCCTTTATTTCCTCAGAGGAATGGAGGCTGTGACAGAGGAGGCCGCCCACGGTGCTCTTGCGCTTGTGCCCAGGCTGGCTGGCCAGCAGCTGGAAGGCTTTACGGCTGAACGGTGAGGAAGACTGCCAGGCAAGAGGTCTTAAGTGCTGATAGCGTACTTGTAGCATCTTGGGAGTTGCCTGTTATGTAAGCTACACCTCATCATGTAAGAATCTCCCTCATGTGCCCAAGCATACGAGGGGTGCCACCACACACCGTGTCCTGCTCAGTAAAGTAGCCTTTCCCCTGTCACATTTGCCTGCCTGTGACACAGGAGTATTGAGAGCGTGGCGGCTGTGGCACTCACAACCACTCTCGTCCTGCACCAGTCGCTGGTATCCTACGAGCGCTGGGCCTGGCAGCACTTGCCGATGAGCGGGCACCTTTTATTCAGGGTTCAGCTGGCCGGCACAATGTTGCATGCGTTGGCTCAGCGTCAAGACGCCCAGCCGCATGCGGCAGTTGCAGCAGCAGGGATACTGCTCTCAGAAGCGAGAGGCATGGACTTGGTAAGCTCTTGCCTGGACTCATACTGGAGGTTGAAACAGCGAGCGATGCGGGTCAATTGGATCCTCAGCCAGCTTCGCTGTGCCAGGGATCTCCATTTTCACAGATGGAGGCAGGCAGTGGGAGCAAGAATGCATAGCAGTGACGCGGTCTTCATAGGCATCGGTGGGCATCACTTCGCGCGCATGTGGGGTGCCGAGTGCCGCAGTGCCTAATCTCGCCCAAGGGGGTGGCAGGCTCAGTGCTGAGCTCTGGAATCCAGGCCTAGCCTGTCAGCTGTGCTGAAAGTGGCAAGCGCATGACAACATTCTTGGTATCGGCTTGGCCAATGCCTCTTGCCCTGGCTGCTGCCATGCAGAGAGATGTTATGGCCAGTCCTGCAAGGGGCATGTGGGTGGGTTTCATCTCCACCCTTTCAGAAGCCGGAGCTGGCCAGCAGGAGCCCTCCCTCCTTCTTCTGGCGGCTTTGCTAGGCGGGCTTGTGCGTGTGCTGGTAGGATGGGCGCAGAAGGGATGCGAGGAGGAGCTTGGGGTGAGGCCGAGTCAATCGTGCTGCTATTTATACTTTGATATGATGTTGGCGGGACGGTAGGCTGCATGCCTGCAAAACCAGACATGCATCCAGCTATATAGTTTGGTATGTATTCGGAGTATGGATCCCTCTGGAGGCAAGGTGCTGTCGGACGTATTGTGAGGTGTCACCCAGCACTCAGAAATCAGACCTTGGGTAGTAATGGTGTTGCCGTGAGTCAGCCAGGCAAGCATGGCTCGGGTGGCGTTCCCTCCTTGCCAAAGTTATGTTTTTTGTGGAAGGGAGTGTGCGGTCCTCTGTGTCTGACGGCCGGGAGCGATGCAGCTGGCGTGTGGTTTGGACACTTTAGCAAGTCCAGGATTGCCAAGGTATGCATGCCACGGTTTTGGTATTCAATCTAATCTCGCACCCCCAGCCCCCACGTGTTCGTGCTCAAAAGCCCTGACATGATCTTTGCGCATGCCGAATGTGCAGGCCAACGGTGTTGAGGTGCTTGCCATGTTGGGCAACGTGTTGGAATCCATCTGCAAGGTGTGGCTGAACATGCTGGAAGTGGTATGCAAGTGCAATTCGCGTTGGGCTGAGAGCATGAAGCTTGCATGGCATGCAGGCTGGGTGGGTGCTGCGCACTTGCGGACGTCAGTCTGCGGAGGCGACCTCCCTGTTTGGCATTCGCTACAGTGATTTTGGCACTTCTTGGGACCAATGCTGCCATGCCTGGTCGCTCAATGAGCTGCATCGCTCATATCAGGACTTCCTCAAACTGCTGCTAGGTGTTGGACCGGTATGCGGGAAACCCAGGGTTCAAGAGCCGGAGCATCCAGCTGTCAGAAGCTGGGATGCAGACCTTGTAAGGGCTGTGGAGGACCAACAGCTCGTGGGAGCATCTGGAAGACCTCTGGCCGGCCTCTGGCAGGCCCGGCTGGAGAAGCTGCTACCTGCGATGGAGGCTGCAGCCGCCTTGGCTATCCAGCATGATGTAACATGGAGCGACAGTAGCGATGCAGGACACACTGAGCAGCGCAGCAGCAGCAGCAGCAGCAGCAGCAAGGCTGGCGTTGTAGTGGTAGGGCGCACCCCAAAGTCTGAAGAGCAGCAGCAGGGGCGGCAGCAACAGCAGCAGGAAGCGGCATCCGCCGTGCTGGAGGGCCCTGCTGCCCCACCCAGCAGCTGTCCTCTGGGCCAGCTGCAAACTGAGCTAGCGGTGGGGGCCTTACTTTGCGCCCACCCGACCTGCTCCAACTTTGAAGGGCCCAGCGAGGCGGCCTTGCCGCTGCAGCGGTGCGGTGGTTGCCGGGTGGTCGCATACTGCAGGTGAGCCGACGGTGTTAGTAAGTGTTGCTCGGGCGCAGCTTACAAGCTATGTGCCCCGGCAAGCGCATGGTCTTGGAAAAGACGCAGACACTCCAGCTGTCCAATGCGTAAGGTACCGATGCCTGCTGTGGATTTTGTCATGGCAGCTGGGCGGCAGCTGTAGCAGCACACTTGGTAAAGACACACCACCCCCTCCCGTTCCGCCACTCTGCAGCACGGCTTGTGCGAGACAGGACTGGCGCCGGCATCGCCCTGCCTGCCTTGCTTTCCGCCATCTACGAGAAGAGCAAGCCGGCCCGCTGGTGTCTTGAGGCTCCAGGTAGCAACACCAGCAGCGGCAATAGCAGCCCCTTCCGTCCCCTCCATTCCTTTGCCACTGACCTTACACTCGCCCCTTAAGAAGTGACCTAGGGGATGTAGAGACCTGGACATCCTTGTTTCTTTGTTCGGACGCAACTGTACTGCCAGCCGCTTCCGTATATGGTGGTTCTGGCACCAACAGTGCACTTCAAGAGGCACCACCAACCACTCCTAGGTTTCCCTCCCGCCTTGTATCCCTGCAGATGCAGCAGTGCGGACAGCCCTCTCAGAAGGTAGTGGATGAACTGGCACCAGGGATCCAGTTTGACAAAGAGTGGCTGCCACGCTTTCCCGATGGCGGCGCTGGCGGCGCGGCTCCAGGCGGCAGCGGCTGCGAGGCGGGGAACCTGCCCGCTGAGCTGGCGGATTGCAGCATTATGTGAAACCGTTGCCTGAGAGGATGAGAGTGGGGGCTGGCTAGCAGGTTGCTGACGGAGCTTAGTTTACTCTGACAGCGTACCACCACCTGACCTTGCTGCGGTAAGGCCCCCTGCTTGCCCATGGAGACCGACACCCCTTGAAGCAGCTGCAGGCGTCCGTAAGTTCTGTTTTGGCACCGACTGGTATTGTACCCCAAGCTCGGTGCCGTGTCAGTAAGGGAGAACGGCAGATATGGAAGCCACTGTAAGAATAAGATGGGCAGGGGGCCGTACGTGCAAACTCACAGCCCAAAGCCTTCCTTAGTCCAGCGGCAGCTATATATCCACTATGAGTCCACTTCACCCCTGCCTCCTCTCTGGCGCTTTTGCCTGCCACCTAAAAGGCAAGATGCAGAGCATAACTGCATAGGCCCCTGTCAGCCCAGTACCTCCTTTCTGATCGCAATACCTGCCACCCTAAATAAAGCACATACCCCTATTCTCAGGGTGTGCCGACCACAACCCTGTCCAACTTGGGAGGAGTGAGAGGTGATTGAACTTGTTGGGGCGTCACTTAAAACAGGCAAGCCCCAGAGCCTCAGCAACCAGCCCCGTCAGTACAGCTCACCCCTAGTTCGCCGTAGTTTTAGTAAGGGTGGATGCAGAATGCACCTGAGTCTTGCCTGACTTTTGTTGCCACCATCAACAAGAAGCAGCGCGCTGGCGGGTTGCCACACTGTAGTTTTGTGATTGTCGGTTCGAGGGACTCCGGCAGCCTAGTGTAACCTTTGACAATCCCTGAATCTTTACATCGCACCTGACAGCGGTTTCCTAGCGGCCACCCCTATGGCAGCTGAGGAGGCATTTGAACGCTTGTGGGAAGCGTATGTGTGCAACCTGAGTGACGCAGTTGGCAAACCCTTACAAAAGTCCTAAAGGAAGTCCCTGAACGGCCTCAGCAGCGAACTGCGGCTTATGCTGGAGTCTTTAATACAGGCTGAGCGCAACGGATCATGTACTAGCCTTACCCCTGGCTTTTGGAACAGGTTAGGGGTAGAACGACCTCTCTATAATTCACGATGCGGGTGGACAACATCTTTATGTTGCCGGCCATGTCAGGGAGGGGTGCGAGCCTGAGATGGCGTCGTTGACCACCAACCCAGTCTGCGACTGGGTCGTGCTGCTTGGCAGGATCCAGCGTTACATCGACGGGTCCGTGTACCTCTTGCAAGAGCTGGTGCAAGCCTTTCAAGAGCGGCCCAGCCTTGAGATGGAGTTGGCAGTCATTCAGCACACCCTCTTGCTCAAGCTTGTGCTGGATGCCCAAGAAGTCTCGCTATTTCAAACGTCCTGCCCCTTATCACCGACTTTCAGCCACTTGCCGCGCCTTAGCCTTGTAGAACTCCCTGCAGCGCTGGCAGCTGCCCTGAGCAACAGGCAGGCTGCGGCGTCAGAGGGCTATGTGCCCTCCAAGCCCCAGCTGTACCTTAATAACGCGCTGTGGCTTGCGGTCGCACTCTTTCACCGAGCTTTACATACGGGGTGCTTCCTGGGCGCGGTGGAAATGGCAGGCCAAGTGGCGGGCTGCTATAGTGCAGTGTCAGGCGGCGTCCTTAAGAGCATCCTGACAGGTGCGGTCAGTTCGCGTCTGGCACGCCGTCCAGCCATGACTCCCTGCAAAGGAGCAAGATGAAGGCCAATGATATGACGGCAACCTGACTTAGTGTGGGGTTGGTATGCTGGTCGGTATGCTGGTGTTCCGCTTGAGACTTGCATGCAGCCCTGCATACAGCGCTGAGTGCCTCCTTGTCGTATGTCAACCATGACAGTCCTCATTGCCCTCACAAGTGCTTCTGCAGCGGGTGACACAAGTGACGTGCTCAAGCCACTCCTGGGAGCCAGCCGCATGGTGCTGCTCTTGGCCGACAAGCAGGACGCAAAGGCTGAAGTCTGGGACACCTTAGCTGCGCAACCCAACCTCCCACAGCAGCTTCTGTTCTTTATCTTGTTAGGCGCTGCTGCTCCGCATCAGGTGAGGCCCCACACCCCAAATCAATCCAAGGGGGTGAGACTTTACTGGATCAACTCGCGCAAGACCCAGAGCATAGCTGCGCCTTGCGTGTTTGTCAGCTTGTCAGCAAAGTCAAACCGTACCTCCTATCTGTTTGTACTGCCTGCCACCATTAATGAACCCGAAGTGCGCAAAGTGCAAACCCTGGTTTTGCAGTGGGCAGCTCTGCCTGGCTCAGTACGTCCTGGGTAGTGGTTTGCCTCTCGTGGGGCATGATGACAGTAGCAGCAGTGTGGCATACGCTGTGGACTAGGCTAGTGTCTTTTGTTGACACCTACCATTGTGACCATCTTGCGCTGGCCTGGCCACGTCTAGACTGACTACCAGAATGCCTCAACTATGGGACTGCATGTGGTGCTGCATACTAAGCCGGATGGGGCATTGGGGTTATGGGGCTACTTAGTGCTGTCCTTACAGGCTCAGGTGATGAGGACTGACTGGGAAAAGTTGACACTTCTGCTGGAGCTGCCGCGTGCCAAGGAGAGAGTGCATCCTTTCTTCCTTTCTGTACTCTCTGCCATCCCCCAGGCACGAGGTCTGTGATGCTCAAGCGTCGATGCATACTGACTGTGCATACTGACTGCGACAGACAGTTCTGGTGCTACATAACGTTGCTCGCAGGCGGCTTCCAGCCTTCCAGTGCATCTTCTCATCCTGTGCAGATGGCCAGGAGGGAACCTCCTGCGTTTGGGTGATGTGTGCAGACCATTGGCAAGATTTCCTGGGGTGGTTTGGCAAGACCGTAAATGCAGCGGCCGCCGCTTGTGTTTCCGACTCAGCAGCAAGCACTGAGGGCTCCATAGATCACTGTATAGAACTTACCCGCCATTAGGAAGCCTGCAGCAGGCTGCATGCCGCCCTGCTGCTTGGCTTCAAGACCGTAAGCGCAAAAGAGCCGCTGGCTGCGCAGTGGGCGGAAAGTGCCGGCCTGGCAGCCGCAGGGCAGTGCTTGGACATTGCTGATGCGGCCGGACAGTGGGGCGATGGCGTATGCTCTTTTCGAGGTGCCGTCCTCAGCAACTGCTGCGCCGCTGCCTCGAACTTCCTCTCTGGAGGCGACTGGTAGGCTTCTCGCAAAGTGCTCTGAAGCAGCGCAACTGCAGCTTGCAGCAAGGTCTAATGCCGGAATATGTGTAGCATGACAGTCGACTGGTAGCGGCGCTGCCCATGACTGATGGTGTGTAGGCACGCACCCTCATGGTTTGTTTTTAGTGAATACAGGGAGGAAAAGCAGCTGGTGTGTACCTAGCATGCTGTTTTGGATTTCAGCGTAGCTTGCATGTTAGCGTGCAGGGAAAGGAGAACTTACTGCGGCCTGCCTTCTCAACCTTTGCAGCCATCAGTCGCTCCTCCCCGCCCTCATCGCGCATCCCTGGCAGGCAGGCGGTAGCAGCCGTGATGACAGCTGTTGCCATTTGTGAACAGGGCCTGCGGCTGGCAGCACGACATCCACTGTCATACTGGTGCGACGACGCGGACATTGGGAAGGCTGGCTCTGGTAAGGAACCGGAGCAGCCCTGGACCTTGTGCTACGCCCTCGCCGTCGTTGCGGCCAGATGGCTTGGGCAGAGGCTGCCGGCGCGGCCCTGTGGGCAGGAGCCTGCTTTTCTCATTAGCCTGGCAGAGGAGGGAGCCGTGCTGGGCACCTTCAAATCGCTGCTGGGCCTGCTGGCCACCCAGGTAGGCGGCACAGCAATTGACAGCCCCATGATGACATATTTCCTCAGACAATGCCTTGAAGGGTCGTTTATGTGAGGTGCAATGCCTGGTGGCTAGCCGCAGCGACTGTCTCTGCGCTCAAGGGGGCTTTTGTGGTCGGGGCACTTCTGTCAGGGTGGAGGCGTTTTGGCATGCTACTGATGCTAACAGGTATGCAGTGGTGCGCTGGCTAGTGCTGCAAGTGAGTGTGTGGTTCCCCGTATGCGGTGCATCAGGATGCTCGGCAGGCACATGCCCAGGGAGGTCAAGAATCTAGTAGATTACCACAACTTGGAAGCCACATTTAATGAGTCTTCCGCTGTGTTTGCAGCGGAAGGTGCTGTTCAAGTGGGCAGCAGTACTAGCGGCAGTGCCTAACGACCCAGGCAGCGACCAAAGCCAGCGCCCCGCCCATTTTCTCCTCGAAGGCATGGAGGCTGTGACACTGGAGGCCGCTGGAGGGGCCCTTACGCTGGAGCCTAGACTGGCAGGCCAGCAGCTGGTTGGTTTGACAGGCAAACGGTGAGGAGGAATGCCAGGAGAGTTCGGATATGCCGTTCCCTACTTGCCGCATGTTGTGGGGCTTGCCCTTGAAGTAACATATCCTGGGCCAACAGTGTACCCAGTACCGCTACCTGACCATGCCCATGATGCAAGTTCACACCCTCCAAGGTGGCATTCGCCCTGCCCTTGTCAAGCAGTTTTATACCCGACAGATTGGAGAAGTGTCCATTGCACATCGTGTCCTACCCACCATGACGCCATGTTCCCCATAATCACACGGTACTGCCTGTGGCGCAGGTGTATTGAGAGCGTGGCGACTGTGGCACTGACGACCACCCTCGTCCTCCACCAATCGCTAGAAGCATATGAGCGATGGGCCTGGCACCACCTGCCCATGGCCAGGCACCTCACGCTTCGAGCCCAGCTGGCCATCACAATACTACGTGCCCTGGCTCGCCGCCAAGATGCCCGTACCCATGCGGCAGTTGCGGCGGCAGGGATACTGCTGTCAAAAGCGAGAGGCATGGACATGGTAAGCTCCCGCTTGCGGAGGAGGAGCTGGGAAGCTCGGGCGGGGCGCACCGAGTAGAAGTCAATGGATGATGAGCCAGCTTTGATGTGCCAGGGATCTCCATCCTCGCAAATGCCGGCAGGAGTGGTAGAGAAGAGTGCTTTTCTGTGGGCGGAGTCTCACACCTTCGTCACCCTCTCGCGCCTTGAGCAGCGACCCAGTCTGCTGTGTCAGCCGAGGTCCAATGGGTGGCAGGTTCGGATGCTCAGTACTGGAGCTTTCCAACCCAAGCTAGTCTGCCAGCTGTGCTGGACTTTAGGGAGCACGTGGCACTAATCTTCTTTGTGAACTTGCCTCTTGCCCTGGCTTCCATGCAGAGAGATGCTATGGACAGTCCTAGAAGGGACATGTGGGTGGAATTTATCTCCACCCTGTCTAAAGCCGGGACTGGGCAGCAGGAGCCTTGGTACCTTCTCCTTGCGGCGCTGCAAGGCGGGCTGGTGGGTTCGCTGGCGGCCTGGGCGCAACAGGCATGCCTGGAGGGGCTCGAGGTGAGGCTGGTATATTAGATATTTGTGTATTTACCTTGGTTGAGTCTCTGGTCGAAAGTCAGCGAGGCGGGGGTGGGAAGCTACAGGCCTGCTGTAGATGCACACAAGCATTCCACCATGGTGGGATGGACTCATCAGGAGTACGTGTCCTGGAAGTCACGAGGTGCTGCTGGGCGCGCTGCTATGAGTCACCAGACACTGGGGAAGTAGTGTTGGTGTTCAAGTGTGTCAGCCAGGCTAGGGTGGCTCGCATGCATGTAGAGCTGCCCTCGTTCCCAAGTGCAAGCGCATCTGGCAGGCCGCTGGGTTCAGCAGGTGGGAAATGGTACAGCTGCTTGTGCGCAGGACTCAACTTGCATGTGCACAGTGAGATGACACCTGCCATGGATCTGGGTATACTTGCATATATACCACCCCTGCACCCACGTGTTCGTGTCTAAATCCCTACGGGAGGCCGTGTGCATGCCGGCTGTGCAGCCTGATGACGAGGTGTTGAGTACAGTGGGCACCGTGTTCGCAACCACCTGCAAGGTGTGACTGATGTCAGAGGGATGGTCATGCACACGTGCGTTAGCAGTGTTTCTGCAATCCATCTGTAAGTGTGTTACAATGGGCTTGTGCATGAAGGTTGCACGGCAGTCAGGCTGGGGGGCGCACAACCGCACTCAGCGGTCCGCTGAGGCGACCTCCTTACCTGAAATTTTATCACCTCCAGGGCAATCACACATCACACAGTTGTGCCGCATACCACCACGTGCTGTGGCTGAGCTGTCATGCTCAAAGTCAGACACCCCAACTGGTGCCAGGAGTTGGGCCGATATGGAGCTAGCCCAGGCTTTGTGAGTTTGAATAAGCAGCTGACAGAAGGCTTTGAAGAGGCTGAGAGGCGCACTACCATGAAGGCCTCGAAGGAACGACAGCTATCGGCAGATCCTGGAACATACCTGGCCGACTTGTGGCTGGCTCGGAGGAAGAGGCTGCTGCCTGCGATGGAAACTGTGGCCGCTCGGGCCAGCCAGTATGTGGTGACCTGGGCCGACCGCAGTGATGCGGGACACACTGGGCAGCGTAGAAGCAGCAGCAGCAGCAGCAGCCGGAATGGCATAGCAGCAGTAGGGTGCCCCCCACAATCCGGGCAGCAGCAGCCGCAGCATACACCATCCAGGGTGTCAGAGGGTCATCCTGCCGTACCTAGGAGCTGTCCCCTGGGGCAGTTACAAAACCGAGCTAGCAGTGGGGGGTTTGCTTTGTGCCCACCCGGCCTGCTCCAACTTTGAAGGGCCCAGCGAGTCGGCACTGCCGCTCCAGCGGTGTGGTGGTTGCCGGGTGGTCGCGTACTGCAGGTGAGCCAGCAGTGCTAGGGCGTGGTATTGAAGCAGTCGGCTCATCACATGCTAGGGACGCGCACATCCCAGTCGCTTAGTGGGTAGGAACCGGTGTCTGCTGTGGGTCTGGCCATGGTAGCTGGGCGGCAGCTGCATAGCACAACTAGAAACAACCATGAGACACACCCTTTGCCCTGCAGCACGGCTTGTGCAAGGCAGGACTGGCGCCGGCATCGCCCGGCCTGCTTGGCCTTCCGACACAGGAGTTAGCCAACCCGGGGGTGTCTTGAGGCTCAAGGGCAGCGGAGCGAAGATGTTCACTAAGCAACCAGCAACTGAGGGTGGCATCATGATGATGGCATGGTGGCTTTTTCAGTTGGATGAGGCAACGTTGTCCTTGTGGGTGATATTTGCTTTTCCACACATAATTGTTCAGTTTCACATTGCTTATATATTCCTGTGATGTAGTTGGTGTTGTTCAGGGCAGCCTGGGATTGCTGCGCGGTGTGACCCACAACCAAGCGAGCTAGAACACAGTGACAGGCAGCACTGCACAATATAACCCACAACATACTGCCTGAGGGAACGACTTGAGCTGCTTGAGGGAACGACTGAACCCTAGATAGATGACTTTGCCAAGCTCAGCTGACTCAGGTTTCCTTTACTGCTAGGCTCAACCCGTATGGTGGCCCACCCCTGACCCACCCCCTCTCACGTCACTATTTGAAGCAACAACCACTGCATTATCTCTACCGCCGCGATGATGACAGACTCGAAATCCAGTACCAGAGGCACACAGGGCCAAGTCTACTGTGATAGGGGTGCTTCTGTGGTGCTTCCTTGCACCTGGCCGACCTCTCACACGCAGTGCTCCCTGCCCTTACGCTGCTGGCGCCTCAGATTCCAGGCCGGCTGCACGCTGGCCTGCCTTCTCCTCATGCGGCGGAAGGCATTGCAGGCGGCGCGGTGCCGGCTCCAGTCGTCCTTGGCACAGGAAGGGCTGCACACAAGGAGGAGGCAAGGGAGGGTCACCCATACCTTGCAAGCGCCCAGGTCATACCCGTGATGCACTCTTCATGACCCAGTGCAGATTGTACACAGGAATCCTGGCCTTGCCTTCAAGCCTCTGCAGACAAGGATGGGCCTGGGCCATCAGCAACTGCGCATGCACTATCACGGTAGTGCAGCACTGTATCAACAATCAAAACCGTATATGCTGTGCAATGCTATGCTGAAATAGCCTGCAGGACGCCAGAAAAACCACATCTTGAAGCTGCTTGGCAATTGTGCCTGCAGACCACATATGCTGCAGCTTCAATGCTGTGGCCGGGACATGTGAACCACAACGAAGGCCTTCTTCTCATTGATGAGATATTGAGTTTTGTGAAGACGATGGACTTGATGCCCAAAGCCCGCGTGACTCTGCTGGTGTTTGTCTACTCTTGCTTCTGTGATGCTGAGATGTACGTCTGGGCAATGGCGTGCTTTACTTGCACAATTGTCTTGCAAGCTGGGTGATGACAGCAACATATATTGTGCGTGTGAAGGTGACGTTCACCCATGCCGCTGTCATCACCCAGCTTGTGGAAGTTGAAGCATGCCTGTGCCCCAGACCAACATCTCAACATCACGAAACTAAGAGTTAATATGAACCATCAGAGCCACACCGGCCATTGGCATGGAGCCATGGTTTTCATAAAAGTCAACATCTCATCAATGAGGTGTTGCCCCTTTAATGCGGTTGACATTTTCCTCCACAGCATTGAAAGCGCAGCATATGTGGGCTACACGCAGAATTGCCAAGCAGCTCTCACAGCCTGGTTTGTTAAGCGGCCTGGAAGAACAGGCACAACAGTCATCAATCATCAAAGCACACCCAGTGTTGGAAGCCACCCTCCACATCCCTCCTCACGGGCTGGTAAAGCATGTCACCTTAAGCTTACCTGCAGTAGCTAGCAACTCTGCAGCCAGCACACCTCTGCAAAGGCAGTGCCGCCTCGGTGTGTCCACTGAAGTTGGGGCAGGCCGCGTGGGCACAGACGAGGCCGCCAAGCGCCAGCTCTCTTTGCACCTGCCCCAGAGGGCAAACGTGGGGCGACACAGCGCTTTCATGAAAGAACCATGGCTGCTGCTGGCCCTCCGCGGGCTGCTGCTGTGCTAGGCCGCCTTGCTGCTGATCCCTGCCGCCAGGAGCGACTGTTGTGGGGCTCAGACAGGCTCCATCTGCCGTGCACCCTGTGAGCCCTGTTTGTACTGTTGGGCTAGCAGCGCCCGGGCTGGCCCGCTGTCCTGTTACCGACGGCTGCAAGCTGACTGCTGCTACAGCTGCATCCTCAGCGGTACTGTGCGCTGCCAGGCTCGGTGGTGACCCGGGCGGCGATACTGTCCCACCGTCCCCGCTGCCGCTGGCCTCGCCGCCGCTGCTGTTGCCCTTGCCGCCAATGCCTTCGCCGCAGACGCTGCTGCTCTGGCCGCTGCTGCTGTTACCGCCTCCGCTGCTCCAGACCACCAAGTACCTGGTGCCCCAGGCGGCCGCAGACTCCATCTGGGGTACCAACTCTCGGCTACGGACCTCCCATGCGGCGCTGAGAGCGGTTCTCAGGCCAGCCAACTGCCGGTGCGTCATTCTGTCCATGTCTCCGGTCTGCCCTAGGTTGTAGGTGTTCAGCAACCGATTATTGCGGTGGCGACAGCTCTGCCCGCCCACACGCGCATCCAGCTCCTGTCAGCAATTGTGGTTGACACAATGCGGTGCCGCCATCTTATGAAGACACTGACTTGTTGCTAAGGAACAGATATGAAAACAATCACCCAGCTTCAGTCACCTCTTGCACATGGGAGGAGGACAGCCAGTTAGAGGCGCCCTTCTCAACCCCCACAGTCGCTACAGTGTCATGCAACCAAAAGCTCGCAGCACCGTCACATTGCAAACACTCAGTCTGTTGATGCTTTGGCCATTGAAGAGCGTCACCTGACCTGGCAACATTGTGCGAAGAGCAGGTCCAATACCTTCAACATTGAGGCAGCCACTTCTGCCTGCATGGTGGCCAAGAGTGGTAAGATGAGGCGCCGCCATGCAGATGCAAGAGCCCATTGGCGCCGACAACCTACTTTACAAGGCTTTCTCACATGTTCCCAAGGTTGGGTTCTGTTGCCAAGGGGTGCCAGGTACCTTTAGGGCTGCAAGTTCAGGCATGTGATGCTTTTTCCAAAGACAAGAGTGGCATGCACAACCAGCACGACAGCTCCCGATGACTGTTTTAGGGCCCGGTTGCGTAGCTGGTTGAAGCCTCGCTGAGCGTGTTTACCGACAGAAGTATGCAATCGAAGGCTCACACACTACCCCTTGCCATCGCACCTCGCCTTTTTCTATTTGCTGGCACGTGTGCTGGGCCCATCCTGCGAGCGACCGCAGCAAGCCACCCTGAATTGCTGCAAGCAGCAAGCCAGGGTGATGCTGCCCATCAAGCTTGATGTTCGTCACATTGCAGAACCCCGCCATCCAAGAGGCTTGGTCTCTGACTAGCTCCGCTGCTCCCTTCAACACAGCACGGGCAAGGGGTGCTCGTTGCATGGTTATGCACCAGTGCAGGGTGCATCACATCCCGGCCAAATGCCACCAGGGAGCGAAGCCTCGTCTTGCTCCCACCTTACTTACTCGGCATCAGCAGGTGTATGTTCGTGAAAGGCAGTGTGCTGGAGTGTGTGGTAGGGCAGGTTGTGTTGCACACCCATTGTCCCATACGCACCGCCCAGGGAACGTACATAGCCTGACGTATCGTTCCACAATACAACGCGCAGCGCAGAGACCTGCCATTTCTTGTTGCTACCCTTGACGCTCCCAGCCTCCAACCCTCCACCCACCTGGCCCAACTTGCCAGGCCCTTGCAGCAGCGGCGCTGCCCCCAAAAGCAATGCCTGTGCGCCACCTTTTGTGGTGCTGGACCGACTCCAGGCGTGCATCAGAACGCCAGCAAGAGCGGCGTAGAACGGCTTAGGCCAGGTGCGTGAGCCTTGCTGCCAGGCCCAGTGCTCGTAGGGGGCCAGCAGGGGCTTCAGAGTATGCATCGCCCCCAAAGCAACCGCCGCCAGACTCTCAAGACACCTTCGCGGACGTGAAAAGAGAACAGGTGGAGGCAACCTCCATGGCGAGGCCGAATCAAAGGGCTGTCACTAATGCAAGGGAGCATCTCCATATCTTTACGTAAGGAGATGGAGTACTTTGCAGATCAAGCACCAAACCCTATGGTACAGGGAGGCGTGGGACTCCCTGGTATGCCATGGGACCCAGGCTAGACGCCATCCCATGAGACACGTCGTGGTACCGAGCATGCTGAGGGAGCGTCCCACTCGTTGTTAACATTTCCCTTGGAGTCAACATGGAGTCGACACAGAGTGTAAAATGGAGTCAACATTTCCCTTGTGCTGGGTACGGACTGGCGTCAGCTTACAAGTGGCAGCAAGCCTGCTTACCTTCGGGAGGTGAAGTGCCCCTGCTGAGGGTCAGAAGGTCTGGGTGCAAGCGCCAGCGCTGCCTGTGACGTATGAGTCACCAGTCTCGCCAGGTTAAGTAGAAATCGCACGGTGTGACGCTCCTCTCCCTCGGCAACTGGATCACCAGACAAGGCTCCGGCCCACTTGCGAACCACCTTGCGCTGCAGGCAGCAGGTGGCATAGCCTCAAAAAAAGCAACTGAGGCAATCAGGTCAAGGGTGTGTCACAGGGTGAAGGTCTTCAGCACTAGCTAGTAGCTAAGTGAGAAAACACCGCAGAAATGCAATGTCACACGGGTGCCTAGAGGTGGCAGTTACGGCAGCCCAGAAGCTGACCACAACATAGTGGGAAAATGCCCACAACAGTGCAGCTCAACATGCGTACCTTTGCACTGTTACAGCTCAGCAGCCATAGGACCCACCTGGGTGGCTATTATGCTTAACAGGGACTTGAAGAACCCCGGCGCCGCACCCGTTTCCAGCACACTGACCAGCATGACCGGTATTGGGCCGCCACGCCGAGCAGGCAACCGCTGTTCCAACCACCTGCCAGCCAAAACAGCTGCAGTGCTGCAAAGGAACCATGGCTGCAGCTGGTCGTTGGGAAAAGTCCCAGCAATATCATCCACACTATGGTCCTCAGCCCAATACCACAGCGGGATGCGCCCTGCTAGTCGCAGGGTATGCTCTGCCAGCGCGGCGGCAGATGTCACTGCTGCCACCGCCTGCCTGCCTGGTATGCGGGCTGACGCCTGGCCGGCGCGGCTGGCAGACGTAAACATGGCCAATGCAGGCCACATGACGTCCTGACAGCTCCTGCAGGTCGTCAGGTGGCACGATGGTGAGTCATCAAGGACTGGAATGTCAAGCCTCTCCTTCCTCCATCAATGTCTATGTTCCGGCTAACGTGGTGCATGGCCATGCATGGGGAAGACCCAGCACAAGACCCGCCCCCAACTCCAACGATTCTTCTGCCTTGCAAAGGAGCAGGAAAAGCATGTGCACGCTGTGCTGGCAGCCAGCCCATTGTTCCATGCAATGTCTTGCATCAAGCAGGCAGCCAGAAAGCAGTCATCCCGGCAGTGGACGATCCACAATGTACTAGAGGGATGCAAAGCATGGCCAGCAACAGCCTTACCAGGAGATGCCACTTAGGTAGTCCTCATAAGCACTTGCGCAGGACCGCAGCAGCCTGCCTCGATCGCGCCACGCCTCGTCATCCCACCCTGCTGCGCCCTCCATGATGCCCAGGCAACGTTCCGCAGCGGCCATGCCCAGCTGCTCTGCCCACTGCGCCGCAAGCGGGTCCACTGCATGCGGGCCTTTCAAATCATGCAGTAGACTGCCATGAAGCAGGCTGCAGCCCTCCCAAAGGCTTATCAGAGTCAGGGACAGCCCTCTACGGGCCTGCTTGTTGCTGACTGCACCGATAGTCGAAGTCCCGGAGCAGGACGCACACATCAGCGTGCCAAGCTGCTCTAGGAAGGCTGTCCAGCTGTCTACACAAGGCCATGACAAGCAAAGGCTACGTGACTGCAATGGATAGTGCTTGCTGTGCATGCTGCACTTCATGCATGCATTTCTGATGGCCAACAACCCAGACCGACTGTACACATGGGAGCAATCCATCCTTGTCAGAATGTAAAAAGACTGTTGAGGCATGCTTCGCTTTTTAACCTGCCAGCCCATTGGTCACCACCACATCACCTGTAATGCACTGCTACCTCGCACCAAGCTCTCCAATCACAAAGGGCGAAACTGGTGTGAGTGACGTGTGTAGGCGCACCTCGTGCAGCGCTGTGATGTAACAGGGTCTTGACAAAGCAAGGGTACACGGCTTTGTAGGCATCCGGCAGCTGCAGCAGCAGCGCCACAACCTCCCATGCACTCGGAATAGTAGTGCATGCTAGGTCGGCCTGCAAGAACAGCAAGGTTAAGATATGTAGTATATACAAGGTCATGCAAAGGATATTCAACCCAATCATATTGAAGAGGAACTACAATATGATTGTTAGGCTAGGCATCCAGGCTACTTAAGCATGATAACTGCCACCATCTAAACCCAGGCGTGTTGCCAAGCGTATGAAGGGGAGTGCGCGCAATCAACTGCAGAGACTTACGATGGCATCCTGCTTTGCAGCCTCCGTCAGAAGAAACCGAGCATGGAGACTCAGGCAGCTGAGATCTCTGGCAAAGACGCCCCACACGGACTCTGTAACGCCAACAGCTCCGTCAGCAGCAGCTTTCAGCAGCTGGTTGGCAGCCCTCATGATGGAGGAGAGTGCCTGTTGGCACGTCTCCTCTGCAAGCACAAGCACATGAGTATGGTAGTCATCAATCCAAAGTCAATGGTGCAGGTACTCCCCGACCATGCATGGTTCTACTACACCTCAGGCGCAACCAGCAATAGCACTGCACTTTGAACCCAGTATCAGCAAGATGGGTTCAGCAGCAGCAAAGACGCTGCAAGTTAGGCCTCCAGCGCTCTTTCCATGATTGATTCCCCGTCCACCCTGCAGGCCAAGAGCGGGAAAAGCCTTGCCAGCTTCAGACGCACCTCCCAGGATGTGCATTGAGCCGCAAAATGCCACCAGCTTATAGCAGGAAAGCACCCAGTCAGCAGCTGTTGTCAGCGGCAGCAGGTCCCCCAAGTATCCTGCCTGAGCAAGCCTGTCTAGCACCACTCGGCATAACGCTAACGATCTGCGCAGGAACAGATCGCCTGAGGAGCCTGCTCCCCAATCTCCAACATGGTGTGGGAAGCTTGAGAGGTTGGGACTGGTGGCCCACAGGGGCACAGCCGCCAGCAATGCCGGGCAATCCACAAGGCAGAGCCTGAGCAGGGAAGCGTATGCTGCGGCTGGCCCGGTCCGATCAGTCTGAGAAGAGTTGTTCCGCAGCTGCAGGGCGTACTGAAGAAGGACGACGCACGATGTTATAGCCCACTCCACACCCGCGTTGGGCTCACAGCGGAAGGCCACCATCAGAGCCTCGAGGCTGGCCACAGCCATGTCCAGCCTCCATTCCATCCTGGAAGCAAGGTCAAGTGCACACAAGCGCTTGCAGAGAGGTAGGTCGGCCTTCAACCACAACCTGCGTCACCTTTGTTTGAGCTCGCAGCTTTGCGACTTACCTGCACAGGAGCGCAGGCGACAAGGCCCCATCTCCTGACTCAGCAGTCGAAAGACGGCCTAGGTGTCCAAGCAGCTGGCCATATATGCCCTGAAGGTTGCTCCAGTCAAATCCATGCGGGTCTGTAAGGGCATCATCGACTCCAAAAACCCAACTATCCCACTGGCGCAACAGTTCATCCCGGCTAGCCTGGAGCTGAGAGTTTGCCATCATCGACTCAAGCCCGCTTGACGCAGCATGGTCGGGCTATTAGCTTCCAATATATCACGGAGCCCACTCCAAGCAGTCCCAGAGGCTGCGGAACCAGATCCAATCCCTCCTTGGAGGGTCCGAAGCCATACCCCGCCAGCGCGCAATGTCAGCCATGTCAGGATACCCAGCGAGCTCAGGCAGAAGGGAGAGCAAAGTGTGATGGGGTCATAATTGTGCAGCCGATGGTAGCCGTTTAAGATACAAGCGAGCCGGGACCTGCAATAGCAGCATTGGCAGGCCGTGTAGAAGTGATCAGGCCCCACAAACCTAGCAGGAGCTCGGGGCAGAATAGTGTCCTTTGGATGCGCTCAAGACTGGGAAACGTATGCTCGATGGTGCAGGTTGTCCCAGTTACTGGTACACCATGGTGGCCAGCCTCAGGCGGCACTGTGGCTGGGGTTGGGCGTCCTGCGTTCAACGGGCGACCAGGTGGGTCAGTTGACTGTGCAAGATGACGTGTGCTGATGTTGTGTACGTATCTAGCTGGCAGTGTATGAGCTCGGTGGGTTGAGTGCCAGTGGGAAACGAGGCGCACAGGCCCCCACGGTTTGCCTGAGTGCATGAGGGGTGTGCTGGCAGAGGGTGGCGTCTGCATAACTCTGAATGGCTCCTCATAGCTGCAGCCCCATTCTATGCTGCATGTCCTCTGTCCCCTCCCCGCAAGGGTTTTTAATGGTCACATGCAGTGCTCTACCTACTGGGAGCATGTGAGCTAAATTGGACTTACCCTGCTGTACTGCTGGCTGTTGCTGCCATTTGCGGCCCATGCTTCCAGTAAAGACCGTCAAGCCAGTTATGGGCCGCTCTGCCTGCACGCTTTGCAGACAATGGAAGCTGCCGCTGCCAATGAAGAGCGCGTGTCGCTAGCCCTGCCTGCGCCGAGCCGTCGGACACCTGCAACAACGATACAGCCTCCGTGATGGACCCGGACTCTTAGGGCGCGTGGCCACCTGGAGAAATGCAAAATGCACCAAGAAGCTAATGAGGTGGAGAAACTAACAGCACTGCTGCAGTCAGTCGCCGTTGGTGGAGGCTTTGGACCACGCAAGCCCGCCCAATTTGATTCTCAAGGGTGCACAAGTGGGTTGTTGCTGGGGTGATCTTGTAAGTGGCCTCCCTGCCTGCGTAGACCCAGCTGGGACTCAGCAGTTGACGTGGCATGTGACGCCCACCGTTGACTGCGGGAGCCTGTGAGATTTAGCACTACTCCGCAGGCCAATCGGGGAGAAGCGGGATCTGTATATTATCCCTGCAAGGTAGCCCCACCAAGCATACAGCGTCGGGAGGCACACTCGCTGGGCTAGGGTGCCCCGGGAATGGCAAGGCTGGGGTGACGCACCTGTGTGGGACCCAGGTTACACTCCCATGGCCACCAGCAGCAGCATGGGCAGGTGCTGATGAGAGTAGGGAGTGTCCAAGTATCCTTGTATCATAGAACCGTAAAACCCTCTGCGGGACTTCCTAACAGACAAGGGTATTGAGGGTGACCATGGCGGCAACAAGAGCTCCTACAGCAGCCGGACTCTGTTGAAGTTGCTCACGCTCTAGCAGCGACTACTTCCTGTGCTGCTTTGGGGGGATTCGTTGCCCCCAAGGTCTGCTATGCCTTCCACCATGTACGAACAGAGCAGTGCGGCCTGCTAGTGTCTTGAGGCTTTAGGTGGCGACAACAGTGGCGGCAGCAGCAGCGGTGCGAGGAGCGGCCATCATCAACGAGCAGCTGTGAATGCAGTGTAATCATGGAATTTGGGGTGTGTGTGTTGGCTCGAAAAGGCATTGTGGGTGGTTGACATCTGTTTCCTCTTATATGTGCGTACAGTGTTACACTGCTCGCAAATACTCGTGAGATCAAGAGGGTTACCGCACTTGCTGCACTGTGTGGCATCATGCAGCCAGCACGCCCTGCCAGCAGCACTGCACAATTGAACCCTTGTAACAACATATTCGCCAACCTCAACCAGTGTGGTGCCCCACCCGCATGACGCACCCACACCCACCATGACGAGCCACAGCATCCTCTTACCCACATGCAATATCGAGGATCCCTCAAGTGCAGTACCAGCAGCACCTGGGGTCATGTCCATTGGCATAGCTGCGGCCACGGTTGACAATGGATAATGCTTGCTTGCATTTGGCCGACTTCTCACAAGCGGTGCTTCCTGCTCTCATGCTGCTGGCGCATCAGATTCCAGGCTGGCTGCACGCTGGCATGCCCTCTCCTCATGCGGCGGAAGGCATTGCAGGCGGGCCGGTGCCGGCTCCAGTCGCCCTTGGCACAGAAAGGGCTGCACGCAAGGAGGAGGCAAGGAGGGTCACCACATCAGGCAAGCATCCGGTGCACACCTATAGGCACCCTTACTGACCCGCGTTGTGCCTCTGCCATTGTGTGCTACAATGCATTCCCTGTCTTTTCCTATACCAATGGAGGCAATCGTGCCTCTACGATGGATCCAAAACCCTTTTCCCCTTCCCTTTTAAACTGTGAGCCCGACAAGCGGACAACTTCTACCCAATACATAAGCAAGCCACCTGGCGGACCGACATTGGCACTCCTCGCAAGTGCATTCCCTGTCCTTGCGCCCACCCGCCAAGTCACACCACATACCTTCACCAGCAATTGGGGAATTATCCTGAGCTATACCTTGCTGACAGCCACAGCAGGTAGGACCACACGCAGCGTGGAATGCCACCTCAACAAACCTCGTCACTGACCCCATGGATCATTACAGCTTACCTGCAGTAGCTAGCTACTCTGCAGCCAGCACACCTCTGCAAGGGCAGTGCCGCCTCGGAGGGTCCACTGAAGTTGGGGCAGGCCGAGTGTGCGCAGAAGAGGCCGCCAAGCATCAGCTCTGTTTGCACCTGCCCCAGTGGGCAAGTGTGGGGCGCTGCAGGGCTCCGATGCCAGGTCTATGGCTGCTGGTAATCCAGCTGCTGCTGCTGCTGCTGCTGCTGTTTCCGACTGCCTGGCTGCAGCTCCCTGCCGCTGGGAGTGACCACCGTGGGGCTCAGACTGGAGGCTCCACCAGCCATGCACTTTGCAGGCCCTGGCTGTGATGTTGGGCTAGCAATGCCAGGACTGTCCCGCCGTCCTGTCATCAGCGTCTGCAAGCTGGCTGCTGCTACAGCTACGTCCTCAGTGTCACCGGTAGGCGTCAGGCACAACGGTGATCCGGGCGGCAATACTGTCCCATCATCCTGGCTGCGGCTGGTCTGGGCGGCTCCCCCGCCTCTCCCGTCGCAGCTGCTGCCGATGGTGCGGTCGCCTCTGGCGCTGCTGCTTTGGACGCTGGTGCCGTAGTTGCCGCCGTTGCTCCAGACCATCAAGTACCTAGTGCCCCAGGCGGCAGCAGCTTCCATATGGGGCAGCAGCTTGATGCTACGGGTCTGCCATGCGGCGGTGAGAGAAGCTCTCAGGCCTGCCAACTGCCGCTGCGTCATGCTGTCCATGTGTGCAGGCTGCCTTAGGTTGTAGGTGTCTTGCAACTGGGTGTTACATCGGCAATAGCCGTGCCAGCCCACATGTTCATCCAGCTCCTGCCAGCAGTTGCAATAGGCCCAACTTGGTGCTCCCATCTGGTGAAAACACTCGCAAAGGGACAGCTATGAAAGATCAGCCCAGCTTCAATCACCTCTTGCACACGGGAGGAACACAGGCAACTGGAAGCGACCAGTCTGGTACGAAGCGCTACCACACCTGGCAGCAGCGTGAGAAGAGGAAGTCCAACATCTTCAGCAAGTCGGCAGTCGCTTCCGCCTGCATAGTATCCAATTATTCGATTATCCGATTATTCGAGCGCGCACTCGCCCTGCCTTGCAGAGCTTAGTTACCATGCCCCACTCATTCTGTTCAAATGCCCCAGAAAATGTGATACTGCACAATACAATGCTAAATAGTTCCCTAACATTCTGAAGGCCACCTACCCATGAGAGGTGCCTTCCCATCAAATTCATTATAGACAACGGGTGGCACTTGCAACGATGGACAGGGCCAGCATGAGAAGTCCAGGCTGAGGCATCACCTCAGGGACGCCTCGGTGAGTTGCTTCGACAGAAGCAGCACCTTGGCGCACACACTGAAGATTGCAGACTTACCTCGCCCTTTGTGAGTCGCTGGCATGCCTGCTGGGCCCATCCTGCTAGCGAGCGCAGCAAGCCACCTTGCACCGCTGAAATCAGCAACCCAGGGGGCTGGTCATGGAGATCCAAGCCCACCGCCTTGCAGAACCCTGCCATCCAGGAGAAGACTTGGTCTTCGCTTACGTCCGCTGCTCCCTTCGACACAGCACGGGCGGGAAAGTGTTTGTTCGCTCCATGGTCATGCCCACACAGGTTGCAGCAGAACCCGGTCATACACTGCCAGGGCCACAGTCTCGACCCTACCTGCCGTTTTCCAATGCGCCAGCAGGAGGTAGCGCCCCTTAAATAGGCTCAAGCGCCCCTAGATGGGCATCAAACGGAGGGGTGTGCATCCGGAGTAGTGCCCCACATCAGTTGTAGTGCCACACTACCGACCACCTTGAACCAGTGCGGAGCATGTACACAGCATGTCATATCAACTGCCACCTCCGTGCGTGAATGAGCACGTTGCACTGGTGCAAGCTACACCTGATAGTTCTCCATGCCTGCTAGCCAAGCTATTCCCTGCCGACCCACCTGGGCTGCCTTGCCAGGCCCAAGCAGCAGCGGTGCGGTTGCCAAGAGCGTTGCATGTAGGCTACCGTTGCTGCTGCCCTGACTCAACGCCGGCAGCAAATGGGCAGGAAGCTGAGCACAGTACGACTTAGGCCAGGCGCGTGAGCCTTGCTGCCATGCCCAGTGCTCGTAGGGGGCCAGCAGATGCTTCACGGTGAGCGCAGACCCAAGCGCAACCGCCGCTACACTCTCAACATGCCTGCAGCAAAGTGAAAGGGGAAGAGACTAGCCTAGCCGACCAGCGTACCTCCACCTGATCATGCTGCCCTAAACACCCCAAGTGGTTGCAATAAGTGGTGTACAGGCGGACCATATCATCTCAATGCCAAGCGACTAAACCAGGCAGCATTGCTTTGGCATTGCATGCCTACTATGTACTCTGAATGCCGCACTGATGCAAGCTGCCAAGCACTGTACCCCATGGGTAGGGTTTTGCCTTCACCAGCTTGGTCAGCAAGCCTGCTTACCTGTGGGAAGTAAAGCTGCCTTGTGGCTTGTCAGGCAGTCTGTGTGCAAGACCCAGCGCTGCCACAGTCACATCATGCACCAATCTCTCCATGACTAGCAAGAATTGCAGTGCGGGAGGATGCTCTTCCCAGGCATCTAGCTTGCTAGAGAAGGCTGCAGACCACTTGCGTACCAGTTTCCGCTGCAGGCAGCAAGTATGGCAACGCCAATGCAGACGTTGGCTACATAGCATGGCTCAAAGTGTTTGACAGGATTACGGCCTCCACTGCTGGCTTGCAGTCAGGGAGGAAATCCACTGCATCAATGCATTGGTAAGACTGCTTTAGGAATGGCAAGTGGACGGACCAGAATAAAGTGTCACAATACAGAGGTTGGCGACCACACTAAATCAACCCCGCTCGCTAGTACACTACTGCAGCAGTCCAGCAGCCAATAGCGCCCACCTGGGTGGCCATCAGGCCAAGCAGGGACTTGAAACAACCAGGCACAGCACCTCCCTCCAGCAAACTAATCAGAAGGACGGGTGCTGGGCCGCCAGGCCGAGCTGGCAGCCGCTGCATCAGCCACCTGCCAGCCACAGCCGCCACATTGCTGCAAAGCGTCCATGGCTGTGGCTGGTATTCTGGGCCAGCTGCAGCTGCACAAGTCTCGGCCACACCTTGGGCACCAGTCCAGTAAGACAGCGGGATGCGCCCTGCTAGCCGCAGGGCATGCTCTGCCAGCGCAACCGCAGAAGTGACTGCTGCCACTGCCTGCCTGCCGGAAATGCGGGATGACGGCTGGGTGATGTGGCTGGCAGCCGCAAACTTGGAGAAAGCAGGCTGTATGATGTCCTCACGTTGTCTGCAGGCCGGCAGGTCAGCACGGTGATCTAACGCAGGGGAGTGGTTGAATGCAGAGCCTGTGATGATATAGGGCCCCTCCTCCTGAAGCTCTCTTGTGTATAGCTGTAATGCCCGCACAAGCCACAGCGCTGCTCAATACCATCGGAGAGCCCAATCCCTAGGCTCATGATGCTTTTTACACCACAAGCAGGATGATCATGTGCACGCTCTGGTGGTAGCCGGAACCCTGAGCATGGCAGAGAGTGATTAGGGCTGCATGTATGGTTAGGAACAGCCTTACTCGAAACTGCCGGTGAGGAAGGCCGGCAAAATACCTCCGCAGGACCGCAGCAACATGCCTCTGTCGCGCCACGCCTCGCCCTCCCACCCTGCCACGCCCTCAATGATGCCAAGGCACTGGCCCGCTGTGTCCAGGCTCAGCTGCTCTGCCCACTGTGCCGACAAAGCGTCGGCAGCGTGCGGTCCCTTCAACTCATGCAGCAGCCTGCTTTGAAGCCTGCTGCAGCCGTTCAAGATGCTCATGAGGGCCAAGGACAACTCCCGCAATGCCGGCTGAAACATGACTGTAGCTACTGAATATACCCCGCCGCAGGCTGCACGTAGGACCCTGGCTAGATGCTGGAGGAAAGACGTCCAGCTGTCTGCACAGGGCGCCAACTAACGGCAGCTTGGGCGCAATTGTTGACCTCCTAAACAGCCGCAGCACGTCTTTTTGCAAAGACCCCTGCCACACATGAGACTCCACTACGTCATATACAGTGCTTTGCTTCCACCTAGTAACTATCCATTACGATGGGTGAGCCTGGCGTAGTTTGAAGTTTGGGGGGTGCCCTGGGCCTACCTCTTGCAGCGTGGTGCTCTGACAGAGCCTTGACAAAGCAAGGGTGCACAGCTTTGTCAGCATCCGGCAGCAGCAGCAGCAGGCCTAGGAGCTGCCAAGCTCTTGGGACCGCAAGGGACACCAGACAGACCTGCAAGGGAAACAAAGCCTTGTCATGTCTTGGACAGCCATGCGCCCACAACATACATTGACAGAGATCGTGGCCACTCAAGTACTGCAGCAGCAGTTACATTTGCTGCGCCGCCACGTCCATGATAAGGCGCATTCGACGTTTACTGTCAAATTTGCTGCAGGACTTACATTAGCATCCTGCTTTGCAGCCTCTGCCAGCAGAAACTTGGCAAGGAGAATCAGGCAGCCGGCATCTTTGGCAAAGATGCCCCACAGAGACACTGTAGTTCCAATACCACCAGTTCGGGCGATAGCAACTTCCAGCAGCCGGTTGGCAACCCCCATAACGGACAGTAGTGCTTGGTGGCACGTCGCCTCTGCAGACACAGAAGTGCTCTCGATACAATTCAAATGATTCTAGTTCACCCAAGTGCAGCCAGCAACAGCACTGCGTTTGAGATCAATGACAGTAAGATGGGCTCAGCAGCATCACAGGCGCTGCAAGCCAGGTCCCCAGTGCTCATCTGGTAATTGCTCCCTCGTCCATTCAGCACGCCAAAATCAGGCAAAGCCTTGGCTGCATCTAACGCACCTTCCAAGATGTTCCTTGAGCCGCAAGATGCCACCAGCTTATAGCAGGTAAGCACCCAGTCAGCAACTGTTGCTAGCTGCAGGCCAGTCCCCAGGTATCCTGCCTGAGCAAGCCTGTCTATCACCACCCGGCATAATGATAGTGCTCTGCTTAGAAAGAGGTCGCCTGAGGAGCCTGCTCCCCAGTCTCCAACAAGGTTTGCTGAACCTGAAAGGCTGAGACTGGTGGCCCGCAGGGGCACAGCTGCCAATAATGCTGGGCAATCCAAAAGACAGATCTTGAGCAGGGAAGCGTACGCTGGCGCTGGCACGGTTTGGTCACTCTGAGGACATTTCTTTGGCAGCTGCAGGATGTACTGAAGGAGGATGACGCAGCTCGTGATAGCCCAGTCCACGGCAGTGTTGGGCTCGCGTTGGAAGGCCAGCAACAGGGTCTTGAGGCTGGCCACTGCCACGTCCAGCCGCGACTCTATCCTGGGAGGCAGGTAAGGCGCACACCAGCGCTTGCAAAAAGGTAGGCCACCGTCCTACCACAGACACGAGTGGGTCACAACACGTCTGTTGTGTTCGCTTGCGACATACCTGCACAGGACTGCAGGCGACAGGGCCCCACCTCCAGGAGTCAGGAGACGATCAAGGTACCAAAGCAGTCGGTCGTATAAGCCTTCAAGGGTATTCCAGCCAAACCCAAGTGGGTCTGCAAGAGCCTCATCGACGCCAAAGACCCACGCATCCCACTGCCGCATCAGTTCATCAGAGAAAGGGTAGTTTGCCATCATGCCGCTTGGTCAGGCTTTCATGACTTGGTATCAAAGAAGGCCTCCTCTGATCAGTTGAGCGATGGCAAGAACACCATAGCAACTCCCCTTGGAGCGTCTGAAGCCAGATCCCGCCAGCGCGCAGTGCCATAGCTGCGCCAGGGATACCCAGGCAACTAGAGTGTGCATGCACACCAATTGCATATGAGTAACTAGCAGCGGTGCGAGACCAATAGCAGCCAGCCGCAGAGGGTTGCAGTGTAAATCATGGAACTGTGGCTGTGTGAAGGCACTGTTGTTTGGTGGTTGATAGTTGTTTCGTCATAAACTCCCGTTCAATGTTACACTGCTCGAGGATACAGCATGAGGTCCAAGAAGGTTACTGCACTAGCTGCACTGTGCGACCTACATGTAACCCCCATCCAGCAGGCACTGCCAGCAGGCACTGCACAATTGAGCCCTTGTAACAGCATACTGTAACAGCTGATCCTCGACTAGCGGACTATAATCTCAAGTTGACTTTGGTTTCTCATACTGCCAGACTCAACAAGTGTGGTGCCCCATCCACACGACGCACCCACAGCCATCATAACGAGCCAAAACGAAGCATGAACCACAACATTATCTTCACCATGTGCGATGCGAGAAATCCTTAGGTCTAGTACTAGCAGCACCAAGTTCATTGACATAGCTGTGGCCACGGTTGGCAGTGGGTAGTACTGGTGTACATCTGGCCGACCTCCCACAAGCAGCTCCCTGCTTGTGCTCCCTGCCCTAGTACTGCTGGCGCTTCAGATTCCAGGCTGGCTTCACGCTGGCCTGCCCTCTCCTCATGCGGCGGAAGGCGTTGCAGGCTGAGCGGTGTCGGCTCCAGTCGTCCTTGGCACAGGAAGAGCTGTACGAAGGAGGAGGGAATGGAAGGTCACCTCATCAGGCAAGCGCTCAGTGCACACCGATATGCACCCTTGCTGACCCCGCTTCGTGCCTCTGCCATTGTTTGCTTACAATGGTTCCCTGCCATGCCTTTACTGTTGGAGTGTACTCAAGCCATGTCAGATGGATCCAGAACCCTCTTCCCCTTCGCTTGCTTTCAGACTAGGACTGCCAGGGCTCGGAGCCCTCCAAGCGGACAAGCTCTACCGATACATAAGCATGCCACCTAGTAGACCGACATTGTCACGCCACGCAATTGCATTGCCTATCCTTTGCCCACCTGCCAAGTCGCAACACACCTACCTTCCTTAGTATCGGATCTTGCACTGATCCTGAGCTATACCTTCGCTGACAACCGCAGCAGGTAGGACCACACCCAGTCTTCAATGCCAACATCCACATCCCTCCTCACAAGCCAGATGCAGCACTTCAGCTCACCTACAGTAGCTAGCTATTCTGCAGCCAGCACATCTCTGCAAGCGCAGTGCCGCATCGGTGGGTCCGCTGAAGTTGGGGCAAGCTGGGTGGGCGCAGAGAAGGCCGCCAAGCGCCAGCTCTGTTTGCACCTGCCCCAGTGGGCAAGTGTGGGGCGGTGCAGGGCTCCCATGCAAGGTCCATGGCTGGCGGTGGTGACCGTCCTGCTGGGGTTGCTGCTGCTGCTGTGCTAGGCCGCCTGGCTGCTGATCCCTGCCGCCTGGAGTGACTGTTGTGGGGCTCAAACTGGCTCCCTCAGCCGTGTACCCTGCAGAGCCTGGCTGTGCCGCCAGGCTATAGATGCCAGGGCTGCTCCGCTGTCCTGGTACCGCCGGCTGCAAGCTGGCTGCTGCAACAGCAACGTCGACAGCGGCACTAGCAGGTGGCAAGCTCGGTGGTGACTCTGGCGGCAATACTGCATCACCTTCGCTGGCCTCGGCGCTTCCTCTGCCGCTGCCCATGCCGCAGCTGCTACTGCCGCTGGTGCCTTCGCCACCGCTCCTGCTGCTCGGGCACCAGCTGCTGCTGCTGCCATCGCTGCCCCACACCACAACATAAGCAGTGCCCCAGGCGGCTGCAGCCTCCATCTGAGGTACCAACTCGCTTCTACGGGCCTGCCATGCGGCGGTGAGACCGGCTCTCAGGCCTGCTGCCAGCTGCCGGTCCGTCACTGTGTCCAAGTCCGCAGTCCGCCACACTTCAAAGGTGTCTAGCAATTGGCTGTTGAGGCGGCAAAATCCCTGCCCGCCCATGTGCGCATCCAGCTCCTGTCAGGTATTGCAGTGGACGCAACGTTGGTGCTGCCAACTCTTGTGGACAGTGATAGCTTCCCTTTCTAGAGGGCACAGGCATGGCAACAAGGAAGAGAAAAAATCATCAACCCAGCCTGAATTAACTCTTGCACATGGGGAGCAAACACACAGTGTCAGACGGTCCTCAACCCCTTATTCGCTACAGTGTCAAGCAACCAGGAGGTTGCAGCCGCGAAACACTGGTAAGACATAGCCTGTGACGGCGCTGTGATGACCTGAACATGTCAGTTCACCTGGCAGCAGCGTACATTAACCACTTCCAACAGCTCCAACAACTTCAGCAATAAATCAGCCACTTGTACCTGCAAGGTGGCCAATGACCGGAGGGGTCGTGCCCCGCCCTCGCAAATGTGAGTGGCCAATGCCACTGTCAGCCTGCCTACTGATTGCTGTCGCCAACAGGCTAAACATAATTCCAGGGCCCATACCCAGGGATGTTGCGTTTCATTCAACCCAAAGGTTAATGAAGGACCGCACCTCAGGACAGGACCGGCCGATGAGGGTTCCGATGAAAGGCTACATACTTCACAGTAGCCTCGCTGAGCTTGTTTCTTTACTGACTGAAGTAGCATCTGAAGTCCGACCACCACCTTTCACAAACTCACCTCGCCCTCGTTGACTTGCTGGCATGCCTGCTGCGCCCATCCTGCGATCAACCGCAGCATGCCGCCCTGGACTGCCGCAAGCAGCAAGCTGGGGGGCGGCCCCTCAGCCTCTTCAAAACCTAACACACCGGAGAACTCGGCCATCCATAAGGCTTGGTCTTTGCCTATCGCAGCTCCCTTCATTACAAACATGGGGCCAGGGCAGTGCTTAGTGCTTAGTGCATACAGGCAAGTCGCAGCGGCACCCGGCCAACTGCTGGGCGTGGCTTTGCTGATAGCGCCGAAAGCACATCGTAGCGCCACACTACCAAAGCAGCCAAGAGCACATATGTAGCGTGCCATGATTTGAGCTGTGCGCGGAACAAAACACACGTGATTTTACAAGCCAATCCCAGCCGTCCCACCTGGCCTGACTTGGCAGGCCCATGCAGCAGTGGGCCGGTTGCCGACAGCACTGCATGCAGGCCACCAGGGATGCTGCACAACCTTGACATCAAATGGGCGGCGCTCTGAGCATCATACGGCTGAAGGCAGGCAATCGAGCCTTGCTGCCAGGCCCGGTGCTCATAATGGGCCAGCAGGTGCTTCACAGTGAGGGCCGTCCCAAGCGCCACCGCCGCCACACTCTCATGACACCTGCAGCAAGGTGAAAGGGCAGAGGTGAGTCATTCCTTGGTAACACAGAGCATGGTAGATGCGACTGAACCATAAAGCATCGCGCTGCTTTAGTATCAGAGTAATGTATTCTGAATGTCACAGTGGTGCAGGCCGCCAGGCACCGAACTCCAAGGTAGGGGGTGCCATCACCAGCTTTGTCCCAAGCCTGCTCACCTGTGGGAGTCAAAGCGGCCCTGCGGCTGGTCAGGGAACCTAGGTGCAAGCCCCAGGGCTGCCGTCGTTGCATCGTTCACCAATCTCTCCATGGTTTGCAAGAACTGCATTGTAGGAGGATGCTCTTCCGATGCACCCGGCTTGGCAGACAAGGCTGCAGACCATTTGCGTACCACCTTACGCTGCAGGCAGCAAGGGTGGCAAGGCTAATGAAAGCATTCTCTGGAACGCACGGCTCCAGTTGTGTCACAGTATGTACGACCTGCAGCGCTGGCTTGCAGTCAGGAAGGAGTCCATCTGAATCAATGCATCTGATTGCCTCATGGATTGCAGGTTAGATGACCAGAGCCTGGTCATGACAAAGAGCTTACCAGACCATACAGATTCAATCCGCTTGCTGGTGCAATACGGACTGCTACATACAGCAGCCCATACCGCCCACCTGGGTGGCCAGCAGGCCCAGCAGGGACTTGAAACAACCAGGCACAGCACCTCCCTCCAGCAAACTAATCAGAAGGACGGGTGCTGGGCCGCCAGGCCGAGTGGGCAGCCGCTGCACCAGCCAGCTGGCAGCAACACCCGCCACAGTGCTGCACAGCGCCCATGGCTGCTGCTGGTAGTCTGGACCAGCTGCAGCTACACAAGTCTCGGCTACACCTTGGGCACCAGTCCAGTACGGCAGCGGGATGCGCCCTGCTAGTCGCAGGCCATGCTCTGCCAGCGCGACCGCAGACGTCACTGCCGCCACCGCCTGCCTGCCAGGAATGCGGGCTGACGGCTGGCCGGCGCGGCTGGTGGCCGTAAACATGGAGAAGGCAGGCTGTAAGATGTCCTCACATTGCCTGCAGGCCAGCAAGTAGCACGGTGAGTCCATCACGGCATGGAAACGTCATGGCTCCCCTGCCGGCATTACTATATCTACTTCCTTGTTTGTTTCCCCAAGAGGGACTTGCATGGTGAAATGACACCTGGGAAGACAAGAGCAAAGCACAAGCCCAACCCCAACTTTGGCTCCTCCCTGCCTTGCACAGGAAGCAGGGAAAGCATGCTGCCCTGTCAGCCTGTCCTTCAAGCCAAACAATGCCGAACATCCAGTAGTCGTCATGAGAATATGAGATGGCGCACACAGGTTCTACTACCACTGTACCAGAGGATCATACATGGGCAGGAACAGTCTTACTTAGTCTTTCCAGTGAGGAAGGCCGCCAAAACCCTTCCGCAGGACCGGAGCATCATGCCTCTGTGACGCCATGCCTCGTCATCCCACCCTGCCACGCCCTCAAGAAAGCCAAGGCACTGGCCCGCTGCATCCATGCCCAGCTGCTCTGCCCACTGTGCTGCCAGAGGGTCGGCTGCATGTGGTCCTTTCACCTCGTGCAGTAGCCTGCTGTGAAGCATGCTGCAGCCGTTCAAGATGCTCATCAGGGCCAAGGACAACTTCCGCAACCCCGGCCTGACCACGACTGAACCTGCTGTTGACGCCCCGTCGCAGGCCGCATATGTCACCCTGGCAAGCTGCTCAAGAAGATCCTTCCAGCTGTCTGCAAAGTACCAAAAGCGTAAGCAAGCTGAACGTGATTGTTGACTTTTTAGATGCCGGCAGGAAGCTCTTAAAAATCCCGTCCTGCCACACAGAAAACTCCACCACATCAGTAAGAGCGCACTGCGAGTATGACATAGTTTGAGGTGTTGAAACATATGATATTCCGCCCCCAGACGAACCTCTTGCACTGTGGCTCTCCACTAGAACCTTGACAAAGCCAGGGTGCACAGCTTTGTCAGCATTCGGATGCAGGAGCAGCAGCATTAGGATGTCCCAAGCACGTGGGACCTTCATGGATGCCAGGCAGGCCTGCAACAGCAGCAAGGTCACAATCCTGTCTTCTCCTGCAAGGGCCGACAAGGGGTCTGGAAGACCACAACCACTACAAAAGACCAGTTTGTAAACCATACCAGAATATCGTAATTGGTAGGACTACACATCCAGGCTAATCACAAGCATGTGCAGGGTACTGCGCTCGGTGGTTACGTAGTGATGGCCAAAGGACTTACAGCGGCATCCTCCTTTGCAGCTTCAGCCAGCAAGAACGGTGCAAGGAGACTCCGGCAGTCGGGATCTTTAGCAAAGACGCCCCATACGGACTCTGTATCGTCAACAGATCCAACAACGGCAACTTCCAGCAGCCGGTTGGCCGCTCCCATGACGGTGAAAAGTGCTTGGTGGCATGCCGCCTCTGCAAGCAGATGAGTATGGTAGTCATTATTCCATTTTCAGATTGGTGCATGTAACTGCCCGAACTTCATGCATGGTTCTAATGCACCTCAGGCGCAGCCAGCAACAGCACTGCACTGGAACCCCAGTGTCAGCAAGATGGGGTCAGCAGCAGCAAACATGCTGCAGCCAGGTCACCAGCGCGCATTCCTTGATTGATCCCTCGCCCACCCAGCAGGCCGGGAGCGGGAAAAGCCTTGGCGGCTTCAGACGCACCTCCCAGGATGTGTTTTGAGCCGCAAGATGCCACCCGCTTATAGCAGGTAAGCAGCCATTCAGCAGCTGTTGTCAGCTGCCGTAGGTTCCGCAGGTGCCCTGTCTGAGCAAGCCTGTCTAGCACCACCCGGCACAACGCTAATGCCCTGCGTAGGAACAGCTCGCCTGAGGAGCCTGCTCCCCAATCGTTAATATGATGTGCTGAGACTGAAAGTTGGAGACTAGTGGCCCATAGGGGCACAGCTCCTAACAATGCCGGGCAATCCACAAGGCAGAGCTTGAGAAGGGAGGCATATGCTGGCGCTGGCCCCGTCCGATCACTCTGGGAAGAATTCTTGGGACGCTGCAGGATGTACTGAAGGAGGATGACGTAGCTTGTTAAAGCCCACTCCACATTAGAGTCGGTATCGAGGCGGAAGGTCACCAGCAGAGCCTTGAGGCTGGCCACAGCCCTGTCGAGCCTCGACTCCATCCTGGGAGTCAGGTAAGGTGCACACCGGCGCTTGCAGAAAGGTAGACCACCCTCCTACCACAGAATAGAGTGGGTCACAGCACGGTTGTTAAGCTCGCTTGTGACTTACCTGCACAGGACTGCAGGCGACAAGGGCCCATCTCCAGCAGTCAAGAACCGGTCAAGTTGCCACAGCAGTCTGTCGTATAAGCGCTCAAGGGTGGTCCAATCATAACTAAGCGGGTCTGTAAGGGCCTCATCGACGCCAAAGACCCACGCATCCCACTGGCGCAACAGTTCATCAGAGTTTGCCATCATGTCGTCTCCCGTTGTGGGAGCTTGGCCAGCATCTTGCAGAGTCTCCTTAGAAGCACTTCAAGCGATTGCAGGAGCAAGTCAGCCAGCCCCCCTTCCTTGGAGCGTCCGAAGCCAGACCCCCGCCAGCGCGCAGTGCCATAGCTGCGCCAGGCAACCAGTACTTACCTCAAACACTAGTTGCTAGCCAGAGCACTGGGCTAGCAACTAGTGTTGCACGCCTCGAAGGGGCTCCCTTGCGACTAAACTAAAGACGATTTTATAGGTGGTAAGGTTTGACAGGTACACAGGTACCGAAATTGTTAGAGGCTCCCAAACGCGGGTTTGAGCTGCTTGCTGCCTCTGCATGCGTCGGAAAGTCACACCTGGGCCACCCATGGGGCCACCCTACTGCCGACCTGCCTGCAGTGCCCGGATATACACCTTGCAGGGTGCCCAGTTTGTAGAAGGCAGTGAAATATAGGTGGGCTGTCGAACTTGATTTGCAGTTGCACAAGGAGTGGTAAGGAGCAACCCTTCATATGGCACAAACAGCAGCGAGTAATACCAAAAATGCATTATTCAAGCACAAGAGCAGTGCAGCAGAACACCAAAACAGCCATGGCCACAGCCATGCCTGGCTATGGGTAGTGCTTGCTTGCATCTGGCCAACCTCTTACAAGCGGTGCTCCCTGCCCTCATGCTGCTGGCGCATCAGATTCCAGGCTGGCTGCACGCTGGCCTGCCCTCTCCTCAAGCTGCGGAAGGCATTGCAGGCGGCGCGGTGCCGGCTCCAGTCGTCCATGGCACAGGAAGGGCTGCAGGCAAGGAGGAGGCAACCTGAGGGTCAGCACAGCAGGCAAGCGCACCGGTGCCCACTTATACGCACCCTTGCTGACCCCGCTTTGTGCCTCTGCCATTGTTAGCTCAACATGATTTCCTGCGCACCTTTCTAACAACAGAGGTACTCGTGTCTCTCAAATGGACACAGGTCCTAAATCCTTGGGACTTAACGTGGCCATACGGACATACCTACTACATGCCGACCAGCCACGTGGTGGGCCAACAACGCCAGGCCACGAAGGAGGGCGTTTACTATCTTTTCAACAAGCTTTTGAACCGCAACGCATACCTTTATCAGCGGACGGACCATGCACTGCTGCTGCACTATACTATAGTAGCACCTTGCTGACAGCCACCGCAGCTGAAGTGGAACACAGTGTTCGATGCCACCCTCCGAATCCCTCCGTACGTGCCAAGCGGTGCATCTCAGCTTACCTGCAGTAGCTGGCTACTCTGCAGCCAGCACACCTCTGCAAGGGCAGTGCCGCCTCGGTGGTCCCGCTGAAGTTGGGGCAAGCTGGGTGGGCGCAGAGGAGGCCGCCAAGCGCCAGCTCTGTTTGCACCTGCCCCAGGGGGCAAGTGTGGGGCGCTGCGGGGTTCCCATGCAAGGTCCACGGCTGCAGGTGACCCTGCTGCTGCTGCTGCTGCTGTTGCTGCTGCTGTGCCAGGTCGCCTGGCTGCTGATCCCTGCCGCCAGGATTGACTGTTGATGGGCTCGGACTGGCTGTACCAGTCATGCACCCTGCAAACTCAGGCTGTGATGCTGGGCGAGCAGCGCCAGGGCTGTTCCGCCGTCCTCCTGGTACTGCCGGCCGCAAGCTGGCTGCTGCAACAGCTAGATCCTTGGCGGCACTGGCGAGTGTCAGGCTCGACGGTGCCCCGGGCGGCAATACTGCCCCATCGCCCCCGCTGCCGCTGATCTGGGCGCCTCCTCTGCTGCCGCCAGCGCCGCTGCTGTGGCTGCTGCTGTTACTGCCGCCGCCGCTGCTCCAGGCCACAACATGATGAGTGCCCCAGGCGGCCGCAGCCTCCATCTGGGGTGTCAATTCCCTGCTACGGGCCTCCCACGCGCTCGTAAGAGCTGCTCTTAAGTCCGCCAATTGCCGGTGGGTCAGGTGGTCTTTGTGGGCCACTTCAGCTGGAAGTATGTGTCTTGCAACTGCCTGTTGCGATGGCAGTAGCTCTTCCCGCCCACATGCTTGTCCAACTCCTGCCAGCAGTTGTATCAGGCGCAGTGTTGGAGCCAGTTGTTGAGGACACAGACAACGGTCTAAAGAGATATATGTATAAGACTCAGGCAGAGTGTCGGAACTCCTTCGCTTATGGGCGCAGCAAACCGATCCAAGCTGCCCTGTTCTGTATAAGGCTCGGTGTCATATACCAAAGACTGCGCGGCAATGACAACCGTCTATCAACAAGGCTGTGCTGATATATACCTCGCAGCAGCGTACGAAGACCACGTCCAAGACCTTCAGCAACTTGGCAATTCCCTGCGCCTGCATCGTGGCCCAGGATGATCTTTGAAGGCGCCCCACCTCGCAAATGTAAGTGACATGCCATACCTGTCTACCCTGCAAAACTGCATTTATAGACCTTTACATCTGGAATTGAATGCCACAGAGATCCCAAGTCACGGTGCCAGCCAGGGAGGACCTTCCAATCAATATCATTCACAAGCAACGGTTGACATTTACAGGGGACAGGGCCAGCTCACAGGAGGTTTAGGCCGAGGATCCCCACTCACTCGGAGCACATCTCGCTGAGTTGGTGCCCTATCAAATGCAGCACTTATAGGGTCGTATGCCACACTATAGCAACTCACCTCGCCCTTCTTGAGGTGCTGGCATGCCTGCTGGCCCCACCCTGCCAGGGACCGCAGCAAGCCACCTTGCACCGCCGCAAGTAGCAAGCCGGGGTACGGCACACGAGCCTTGATGCCCAGCGCATCGCACAACCATGCCATCCAGGAAGCTTGGTCTTTGCCTAGGTCTGCTGTACCCTTCAAATACAGCACGGGCAGGAAGGGGGTCGCTCTTTACATGGTCATGCCCACCCGGCTTGCAGCGGAAACTGGATAGGTGCCCCCAGGTACAGTCGCTACTTGATGCCCGCTTTAACTCGTGGCAGCAGCGGCATAAGCAGCAGCAGCAGGAGGCAGCAGGCATATGTCTTGGAAACGTCAACGTACCAGAGGAATGTGTGGTATGGCAGATGGTGCTGCCCACCCCTTGGCCTTGTTACCCATCGCCCTAAGGCAGCCAGAGAAACGTACACAGCCTGACGTATCACCCACATTGCCATGCCTACCAGAAAGACTGCTCTCACCACGGTTTCCCGTGATGCAGGACTCCCCCTCCCTTGCTGCCCACCCACCTGGCCCAACACGCCAGGCCCTTGCAGCAGCAATGCTGTTCCTGAAAGCAAAGCCTCCGCGCCACCCTTCGCGGGTCTGCACTGACCCAAGGCGTGCATCAGAAGGCCAGCAATGTGAGCACTGAATGGCTTAGGCCAGGACTGCGGGCCTTGCTGCCAGGCCCAGTGCTCATAGGGGGCCAGCAGGGGCCTTAGAGCGTGCGCCGTCCACAGCGCAACCGCTGCCACACTTTCAAGACACCTGCACCAGCATGGAAAGAAGAATTGGTGGAGGTCACCTTTCCGTGATAAGGCCAAATGCCAGGGGACTGGACTCTAAGGGAACATTCAGGTTTAAGGAAAACATCGCCCGGCGCTTGCGTGAGGACATGCATGTCATATGATGTACTCTGTATAACAGACGTGGTGGGATGCAGGGACCCCAGATGATACAGTGGCAGAAGTGCTCTACCCGTGACCCTAATGCCGCTGCCCCTACCCCTCTGGCAGGAGGAGGTGCGGAAACCCACGCTTAGTACAACGTTGACTGGCCGCCACCCTTGGGAGCCCCACAAGGCAAAGCCCAAGTAGCCACAGAGCACCTCACCAAGGAGGCGTCAGCCTTACTACTCGCCTGCCTACCTGTGGAAAGAGCGCCATCGCGGCTGCTCAAAAGCTCTGCGTGCAAGCGCCAGCGCTGCCCATGATGTATCAATAACCAGCTTCTCCATAATGATTAAGAGTTTAACAGTGGGATGCTGCCCCCTCCAGGCAACTGGATCAACAGCCAAGGCTACGGCCCACTTGCGTACCACCTTGCGCTGCAGGCAGCAAGTGCGCCATGTAGCCAGACATCGTAACAATGGAAGCATGGTTCCAGGTGTGTGCCTCCAGCATTGGGTTTCAAGGGAAAAGTCATTATGTCATGTGGGTGCTCAGAGGTGGCATCTGGGCAAACAAGAACCTAATGACATCCCAGCGTGGGGAAGTGCGCAGTATGTTGCAATATTAGATAAATACCGTGGCTCTGATGCAGCACAGCAGCCCCACGGCCCACCTGGGTAGCCATTAAGCTTAACATGGACTTGAAGACACCCGGCGCAGCACCCACTTCCAACAGGCTGACCAGCACGACGGGTGCTGGGCCGCCAGGACGAGCTGGCAGCTGCTGTTCCAGCCACCTGCTAGCCACAACAGCTGCAGTGCGGCACATATCCCATGGCTGCACCAGGCAGTCGGCCACAACCCCATCGCTATCGGCCCCATTGTGGTCCTCAGCCCAGTGCGACAGCGGGATGCGCCCTGCTAGCCGCAGGGCATGCTGTGCCAGCACGACCGCGGTAATCACTGCAGCCACCGCCTGCCTGCCGGGGATGCGGGCCGACGGCTGGCCGGCGCGACTGGTGGCTGAAAGCATGGAGAAGGCAGGCTGTAAGCTGTCCTTCCCTGGCCTGCAGACCGGAAGGGAGCACGGTGAATCAGATCAGGAGCGAAGAGCGCTATGGCTCCCGTTCCTGGGTTTCTGTTCCGTAGTTCCTTCCTCAAGCGGGCTTGGTTTGATTGGAATGACAGCATGGGACAACAAGACAAAGCACAGGACCATTCCCACCCTTCTGCCTCTCCTGCCTTTTACACAACGAGCAGGGAGAGCATGTGCTATGCTGTCCCGTCAGGCAATCCCTTGAGCCGCACAACCTTACATCGAACTGCCAGCCTGAGAGCCCCTCCAGGCTAGATAATCCACACTGTACAGGAGGGAGGCACACATCGGCAGGGTCAGTCTTACATGGAGTCGCCGCATAGGAAGTCCGCGAAAGCACACCCGCAGGTCCGCAGCAGCATGCCTCGCTTGCTCCATGCCTCGTCATCCCACCCTGATGCGCCCTCCATGATGCCCAGGCAATGGCCCGCGGCGGTCATGCCCAGCTGCTCTGCCCACTGCGCCGCGAGGAGGTCTACTGCCTGAGGGCCTTTCAGCTCGTGCAGCAGCCTGCCATGCAGCATGCTGCAGCCGTACCAAATGCTGGTCAGGAGCAGGGACATCCCTCGCAGGGCCTGCTTGTTGCCGGTTGTCGAGCTAGATGCCGCGGAGCAAGTTGCACAGAGGATCTTGCCAAGCTGATCCAAGAGTGCCGCCCAGCTGTCTGCACAAGGCCATGAGCACGACAAGCTCAGTGACTGCAGAGCTTGATATTTGAACAGGCCTGCAGTAGCTCCTTCGCATAGCGCCCTGTCAACACGTACACCTTCACTGCATCATCCACAGTGCATTGCTCCATTGCAGCAAATCTAAATAGGGCACGTCTGGCGATTGACATCTTCGAATTAAGAAAATTTTGCCTCAGGCGGACCTCTTGCAGCGCTTCTCTGTGCCAGGGTCCTGACAAAGCAAGGGTACACGGCTTTGTCAGCATCTGGCAGCTGCAGCAGCAGCGCCAGGACTCTCCAAGCGCTTGGGGCGGTGTTGGATTCCAGGCAGGCCTGCAAGAGTAACAAGGGGCAGGCCTTCACACGCAGGGTCTAACAAGGGGCCTTAGGGGAGGCCATGCCAATTTGAGAACTACAACAGTATGTCATATTTGCTGAGCCTACACATTCAGGCTAGCCTAGCATGACAAACTACCACTCCAACATCTAGGTGCAAGCCAGGCTGTGCTAGCCAACAACATGCAAAGGATTACAATTAACGAGCGTGCAGTAAAAGGTGCAGAAGAACTGACATAGGTACCCTGCTGTGCAGCCTCATCCAGCAACAACTGGGCAAGGCAACCCAGGTAGCTAGGATCGCTGGCAAAAACGCCCCAGACGGCCGCTGTAGCGCCAGAACTTTGGGCAACAGCAACTTCCAGCAGCCGGTTGGCTACCCCCAAAGTGGAGAGTACTGACTGGTGGCACGTCTCCTATACAGACATATAGAATGCTTGCTGTCGAACCCAATGATGCAGGTAATTCCCAACCTTCCCCTATGTTCCTAGTACACTTTAAAGTGCAGCAACCAACAGCAAGTGGCACCCACTCATTTAAATTATCACTCAGTTTGAGCAAGTGATTTCGTGACAGCGAAGATGCTGCAAGCCAGGGCTCACGGCGTGCTTTTATCCCCCTCCACCCAACAGGCCAGGACCAGGCAGGCGCAAAGTCTTTGCACCATCCCACGCACCTTGCAAGATGTGCAGTTTTCTGTAAACTGCCGCCAGCTTTGAGCAGGCAAGCGCCCAGTCAGCATATGTTGCTAGCTCCAGCCCTTTCAGAAGGTATCCTGCCTGAGCAACCCTGTCCAGCGCCACCTGGCCTAACGCCAGTGCTTTGCATATGAACAGGTCGCCTAAGGGGCCTGCTCCTCTATCTCCAACGTATTGCGCTGAGCTTGAAGATTTGAGACTGGTAGGTCGCACGAGCACATCTGCCAACAACGTCGGGCAGTCCACAAGGCATAGCTTGAGCAGGGAGGCGTAAGCTGCCGCTGGTCCGGTCTCATCACCCTGAGAAGAGTTGCTCCGAAGCCGCAGTATGTGCTGAAGGAGGATGACACACGATGTGATAGCCCACTCCACGCCAGAGCTGGGCTCCTGGCGAAAGGTTATAATCAGAGTCTCGAGGCTTGCCACAGCCGTGTCGAGCCTGGACTCCATCCTGGGAACCAGGTAAGGTGCACACAAGTTCTTGCAGGTAGGTAGGCCGGCCTCCTACCACAAACACTGCTGGGTCAAAGCACTGTTGTTGCGACCTACCTGCACAGTAGTGCAGGCGGCAAGGCCCCATCTCCTGACTCAGCAGTCGAAAGACGGCCCAGGTGCCCAAGCAGTTGGCCATATATGCCCTGAAGGGTGCTCCAGTCAAACCCTAGCGGGTCTGTAAGGGCGTCATCGACTCCAAAAACCCACGCATCCCACTGACGCATCAGTTCGCTTGAGCTTGCCATCATGCCGCTCGATCTCTTGATCTCGCTTACACCCTCCACAAATCTCAAAGCTTTTCCAGCACGTTGAAAGATTGCAGAATCAAGAATAAGCCCTCACTTTTAGCGTCATACCCAGACCGCCAGCGCCTCATGATGAGTGCGTACGTAATACACCGGCGACCCAACTCCCATCCAACTCCAAGCCAACTTCAGATTTAGATTTAGGAAATGCAAGTGACAGGAAGGGGCCAGACAGCAGCAAGGCAATAAATGTAAAGCCTAAATACAGTAACAGTAGTATAGGAACG
>BBXU01001204.1:0-16975 GCA_001598975.1 Parachlorella kessleri | reverse complement strand
TATCTGTGCTGTTCTAGCCTGGGGGGCAGGTCCACTCCCTGCCAAGGCCACCGCAGCTGGTTGATCCTGCAAGCGCACAATGAGGTAGCCCTCAACACGAGACTCTCGGTCACGGTGCCAGGATCTGTTGAATACTAATTTGCTGGCTTACCAGGGGTATGCATGCCACTGCTGCTGCTTGGAGGGTGCAGGCGGCGGGCTCGATGACAGAGGGATAGGTTGGCGTGGTGTCTGTGGCGTGTCCAACAGATCGTTCGATGGCAGTTCCATGGTCCCTACTCCAGGTCCTTGCTCAGCAGGCTGTTCTACGGGGGATGGGGAATTGTCACTGGCATGCTCCAGGTGAGCTGACCCTGTGGCTGACCCTCTCTCCACTTTCACTGTGTGTCCCTTGCTCTTTTCCATCCTGCAAGTACTACTAACCCAGCTACCCTCATAGACAGCCTGTGTGTCCAACGCGTCGACTGCGAGCCGCCGACTGCGGGCGCGTCTACATAGTCACCCACGCGGTCCAGTGAAAAGCCTCAAATCGTTGTATGTTGGGAGCGAAGTGGCATTGCCGTGCATAATAAGGCTAGCCCGGGGCTCAGACATGATGCTCGCCTCGGTGCCAGGCATGCTCCTATGTTACTAATGTGCACACGTTTAAGTCCCAGTTTCCGCAATACTGACCATACCCCTGATAAACGGTGGCCATTTTGAGACTTGGCTGCAGGAGGGTCTAGGTGTCCTGCGAGAGCGCGCGGGCGGGATTAGGAGCTGACTCGGACCTCCGAGACAAACCGATGCCTTGGCATCTCGGGCACAGCTGCAGAAGACTCGTAAGGAAGTTGAACACCCAACACAAACTACACGCAAGTCTTACAACCTCAGCCGAGATACGCAGTTCTTTCCCGACATGGACAGCCAGACTGGTGCCGGGGCAACGTCTGGCAGGACCCCAGACTTCGATCATATGTCCGTGCACGAGCTGAAGAGCTGGCTAACCAACCACGGCGTGGACCTTACTGGAGAGGTATGGAAGGCTTGGTACAAAAAGAGACATGCACAGACTTTTCCTAAAACCAGTACCTCCCGTTGCACGTACACGTCCTTTTTAGGAAGCCTTGCCTGAGCTAGTGTCCAGTGGCAGTGTGGCCGTCAACATAGTCGCTATGAGTTTGGGATCGGACAAGCTGCACTGTGCCCAAGCCTCGAGTGGCTCGTCCACGGAGTGGCTGCTGCCTCACTGCCGAACAAGGGCATGCAGGAAAAGTCGGATCCACTGCCAAAGCAGCGCTGTAACCGTAGCATTCTGATTTGCCAGCAGGATGCGCCTGTCGAGAAGGAGGACCTTATTGACCTCTGCAAAGGGCACCATCTGAAGGCGTCACTGGGCCACAGCCATGGCACCCCTGGCAGCCACTGACAACGGCAGTTGTTGGGTGGAGGATCGAGTGCTGTGCTGGTATTGCTGTCAAGGACTTTGTTGCGACCCTGCGCATGATGTGGTAACTTTAGGGCTGTAGGGTTCCTTCAAGCCTGTCATGATAGTGGCACGATGGCAGGGTGGACGATTGTATAGTGAGTAACCTTAGCTGCACGCCTGCACGGCTCGTGTAAGAGGGTCGCTGGCTGTTAGCTTGAATGCCACCGCTTGGTTGTTGCCCAACCTGCCGCTGGTGGACAGCCCTTCGATGAGAATCTCCCACTGTTTTTGTGTTTGTTTGTGTTTGTGACCAACAGAGCCAACAAAATGTACTGGTCTGGCAGGGCCGTGGAGGGCTCCCAGCTGCCCAGGAAGCCCCCCTACGGGTTGAGTCTTGCAAACCACCTCTAGAACCCTGGCCCATCAGCTTGGAGCCCGAACTGAGTCAGTGCCTCTGCTATGTTGTGCACACTGGGCCCTGGGGTTGCTTTACAGTGTCAAGGCCAGCATATACCAAATACTGTGCAGGAGTTGTACACAGGCACGCAACTTCTCTGTGATAAACATCTGCGGAAGCTTGACCTTGATGAGTGCAAAGCTGCTGCGGCAACCTCGGCATGCCACCTGCTGCAAGCTGGTTCCTTTGACAGCTTGTGCAAAGTGGAAGTAAGGTCATGGGTTAGGCCGGCGGCCGGCGCTGAGGTGTGGCCCCTTGAGCGGGAGACCCTTCTTGCCTTCAGGGCGAGAAACTCTTCACATAAATCGAAGAGATCAAAAATCATACGTTCAATACCTCCTTTATATTGGAAGAACCTATCACAGGCCGCTGCATGCTTCACTGATCTGCCAGTCGATGGCTTGGCTAGCTGCTCCACTTACCGCTCCTAGGCGACCCCTGCTAGTTCGAGGCAGGCCACCAGCATGGCGCCACGGATCACTTGCAGCACAGAAGCAACGACGTTGTGCTGTCCATCTGAGGGCTGGTGTCCCAAGCAGCGACGGAGGCCACTCTGAGCCAGTCGGCAATCCAGCAACCCCTGGAGAAGGCTTGAAGTCAAAGGTGCCCAGCCCAGCCTCTTCAGTGGAAGACAGGGCCGGGACTTCCTCGCTGCCACGGCCAGTAACCAGTACAGTAGGTGACCAGCAGCAAGAAACCGTGCAGCAGGACCAGCCATACCACCAGCAGCAGCAGCAGCCGCCAAGCATAACAAAGCAGCCTGCGAGCGCAGCTGCAGCGGGCGTGACATGGAGAAGCCTGCTGGCAAGTGCAGTTGGCAAGCTGCTGACCAACCTGTGGCCGCTGCTGCTAGTCCACTTGGTCAGCGACGGCCTGACATTTGGGCTCCACCGTGTGAGCCACAGGCTAACCAATGAAGGTGGGAACAGCTGTCAGAACGCTGCTTTGCCGTCTGTGGATGAGTCGCAATTAATAGCACTGGGGAAGATTTGCCTCCGTTGGACCTTCAGGGAGAGTTTGTCTGTCTAGAAAGTCCTGGTGGTAAAAGCGAGCAGCAGCTGGGGGGTGGTCTCTCAGCTGACCAACCTCAGGGACTTGGAATGAGCGACAACACAGTGCCACTCATCTTCAGCCCTTTGATATAACTATTTAGTGCAATGCACCTCCTTCCTACTGCCTGCAGCCGCTGTCAGGCTGCTTGCGGGCATCGGTATCACGCCAGCGGCCATTGGCAACATGTGGTGGCTCAGCAGTGACCCCGCTCTGGCCAATTTCAGAACAGGTGGGCAAGTCTGGTAGCTAGCATTCATGCAGGGGTGGGACAAGGCCTCGTTAGGGCGAGTGCTGTTAATGATTTGGCTACTACATGTTTCCAGCCCACTGAAAAGACAACAGTTGCGGTGGCAGATTGAGCATGAAGCCTTAGCAGGGCCCTGTGCCCTTCCAGCCTGCGCGGAAGTTTGCCGCACGTCTCTCCAGCGAAGTCGTGCTGGGTGCTGGGGAGCTTTGCTGATGGGAACCCAGGCCATTAAGCGCTCTTTGCCTTTGCTCCCAAGCTAAGCTCGACACTATGGCATTGCAATGGTGAATGCAGTAGCAGGCAGGCAGGGCTGCCAGTTAACAAGCAGATGCGGGCCAAAAAAATCTGCGAAATAACTACAGTGTGAACCGAGTCCCATACTGCTGCGGTTTGCAGGGTACCAGTTCCTGACAATCGCAGTGTTCCTTCTGGCATTCCCACTGAATGTCCTGCTGAAGGCAACCGCCTCCATATACACAGTCTTCATATGTGAAGGAGATGTAGGTGCGCTTGATGGTGGCGGGGGCTTGGCATAATCTAGCGTTGTGGTGCAAGCCTGCAGAGACTTATTAGATTATGTGCACTTTATGGGTGTAGTTGCATTGCTCTGCTGCAAATACTCTAGCACAAAGTTCTGTAGCCACACTCATGTGCGCCCGCGGTGTCCGCCTGTGCATACCAGGCACAAATGCGGGTTACTGTCGCTCGATTGGTCGTCCGCAGATGTTCAGCTGCACACGGGAAGGCAGTGCAGCGGTTGTGGTAGTAGCAGGCATCGTAACACTGGATACTGTTACTTATTGGGCCAGGTTGGCCGTCCCCAGTGTTTCTGTCGGGGCTGGCAAGGCGGTTCGGCAGCCGAGCTGGGCGATCTAGTGCTGCCTAATACAGAGATGGACAGACTGTTATTGTTCGGCATCTTTCCTTTGCGGCTGACTGTGCAGGCAAGGAGGTGCAGCGGCCTTGGTGGCAGGCGCCCGGCGCTTTGCGTGCTGCGCTGCCGCTGGTGCGGGGGCTGAGCGGGCGTGTCGGCGCCGTGTGGCGGCGGGCTCTGTTGGTGGAGCTGCTTGTAGCTATTATAGTGGTGAGTTGTAAGTGATGCAATTGGCAGTAGTACAGCAGTACAGGCGAGAAGCCAAAGGTTCAACTCCGTTATTGGACCAGTAACGTGCGATGGTTAGGCCTCTCTGTGTCGATGAGAGTTGTGTCATTTATGGTGGTTGCTGGGACTTCCGGTCTGCTGAGATGTGCCCTGAAGACTTTCAGCTCCTGTCGCCTAACATGACCGAAGCTGCAGCTTGTCCCATCCCCTCAACCTTGCGACGCATGGCCCTGATTAATACTTCATCTCTCGCTGCCCTTAATTATATCGAGCTACACTCATGTCTCTGCGGGGGTCTGCTCTGGCTGCCCTGGCCAGCGGCAGGTCGTGTTTTCGGCAATCCTGGCACTGCCTTTTGCTTTGCCTTGCTGACAGTATCATTTCAAACTAGTGTGGGGCGTCTGCTGCAGGTGCCCCTCCAGTTCACAAGCCTGGCAGTCGTCACACTGCCTTTCACATTGCCATTCCTGCTGGACCTACAAGCCGCGGGGACAGCCGCTGTGTTGGAAGGTAAGCTCTGTGAAGTAAGCACACAACCCTTTGCACGACCGTACAAGAGTGAAGTTCTCTGTTGCTCTTATGGTTATTGTGACCGGACCTTCCTTTAAGGCTCTGGCTGCGTTTTACTGGCGGACTTTGTCTGGCTTGGCGCTGGGATTCCGGCCAAGAGCTGTTGCTGGGGTCTGGCACGCCACCTGGAGTTACTGCCATGGTGTGCCAGGTTACTCGCTTCAGCCAAAATGAATGTAATGTGTATCTCTTTGCTTACTTCCTGCTGCTAGAAAGCTCTGTGTGGGGCACTGCTCTTCACAACGGCGGTTGCCTGTCTGGCGTCCTTGGTTTTACAGCGTGGGGCATATGCAGGCTTGCCGTCCTGCCAGGTCTCCCTCGGCGGTGTACATCCTCCTTAGGGGCAAGCATTCCGTCATTTTAGTGCAGGAGTGGGCGGCATCGCAGCGATCAAGCGCTCGCGGCAGCTTATCAAGCCCATCAGATGGAAGCTGGCAGTGCCCTTTGTGGGCATAGTGGTGGCCCAGCACGTGATGAACTCTGCCAAGGGCTTCCTGCTTGGCAACCTGCCGCCCAGGTAGGAGGTTCTTTGCTGCACTAGCTCGATGTACAGACTGCCGTACCTGCCAATGCAGTACAAATCTGGTTGTGTATTGTTGTGGTGTTGTAAGCTGTTACAGCAGGCTTGTTTGTGAGCCTCGCCCGCATGCAACAGTGCTCTCCTCGGTGCCGAAGGCCAGGAAACCTGAACCATGCTAGCTGCCCTGATGCAGGTACTACCTGGAGCTCGTGGAGATCCCCGCAGCCATTGCCGTGCTGGGCACGCTGGCCACGCTGCTGCTGACCAGGTACGCTGGCGGAAGCATGGCTCGTGGGTGGTAGGCCTATACATACGCCCTAGCAGTTTATTGGTGGCGATGGGCATACTGGACATGGTGGTCTTAACCCAGTTGCAGAGGCGGCACACCCAGCGTTTTGCGAGACCCAGTTGCGCTGAACATGCATTGCTCATGATTTGGTCCGCACCATCCCGTGGGTCCGCACGGAGGGGTCAAATCCTCATGGTGTAGCTGCATAATTGTGGCATGATATGCTGCAAGGTTTGTAGTCCTGTAAGGCTCTAAGCGGTGCAGCTTAACAGCCCTGCTTCCCCTCTCCCTCTTCAAAAACCAATGCCCAGAACTAGCCTTTGAGTGGACACCAGTTGCATGCCTAGGCATAACCTCACTGCCAGCTGCTGACAGACGGTCTGCTTGCTATCTGTGCAGGCTGCAAGATGTGCTGCCATATACTGCTTACACGGCGGCTGCTGCACTAGAGGGAGCACAAGGGCCTGGAGGTGGTGGCACAAGAGAGCTGCCAGCAGCAGAGCAGCAGCCTCAGCCCAAGCCTGTGTAGGGCCATGTCGTTGCGCCAGCATGCGTTAAAGCAGACATGGGGAATGCAGCAACTGGTGCAACAATGCAAACGGTGCTGTGCAACAGCAATGTAAGCCAGAGTTACAAGCAGAGATTAGGATGAATCCCCAGCGCAAGCAGGAGCGAGGTTCGTACCTCTATACAGGCACAGCAGTGCAAACAAATGGACAGCAGCATACGCCATCCAAATCCCGAACATGCAAAAGGTGTGCAACACCAGTCCATTCCATAGGCAGTGGCACAGCGGCCCTTGCAGTAACGCAATGGGAGCCACCACTATACTGTAACAGGTCTGCTTCCTCAAGCCTACATTCGCAGGAGCTCCCCCTGCCACCCTCACTTGTCACACCCTTGTCTTACGAGCTAGCCTGCTCCGCCTCCCTGGCCATCTGCTCGATGATATCCACAGTACTGGCACTGTCGTACACCTTGGCTTCGGTGGTGTTGTAGATTGACGACAGCTTGGTAAGCGCAGCATTGACACAGTTGTCCTGCGGGGAGGGGGAGGTAGCAAGGGAGACTTCTTAAAGTGAAATGTGTCAGAGGCCACCCCCCTTACTGATGTGGCAAGCTAACTGCGGCGCAGGCTGGTTAAGATGCCCCGGCAACACCACATCTATATGCTGGGTGTACAGCCTTTGAAGCACAACATCCCAGCCACAGTAGCATCCCCGCAGGCAGTCGCTTAGCACTGGGATAGTTCAGGGCTGGGGCACCTGCGCCCTTGGTCCAAGTGATGCTGTAGGCGCATGAAAGCACTTTGTATCAAGCCTGAACAGTCCTCCCACCTTCTGGGTTTTGCGGTTGAAATAATTTTGGATCTGGTTGATCTGCTGAACCCATGCCTGCTCCATGGGAGGCAGCGCCTGGCTTCTGCAAGCGGGTAATGGAGGCATACACTTAGGAGAGCGCAGGCGTTACCCACGCACTCTGGTCGAGACGCAGCGTGCCGCAGCGCACAAGACAGCCCAGCACAGCAGCAGTTACTAGTTGCTCTGGGCTGATAAGTGAGGCTTATGTGTTGCGGTTCGTTGCAATCCATCCCTTCCTCACCCTCTAAAAACCAGTCGATACCGAGCTCCGCCGACACCCCAGAGGCCGCGATATCAAGCACCAAAACATGAAGGGTATGCGGCGCGCCACTCAGCTGCTCTAGCTTTGACCCAGGGAAATTGCCGTCAGACAGAGGGAGCAACCGCCGGCGAACCTCAAATAAATAAATACGCCCAGGCCTCAAGAGCACAAAAGCAAGCGAGGTCGACAGGATCCGGGCGAACCTCAAGTGAAGAGCAACTGTGACGCAGCCTGTAACGATACTGCAACTCACGGTTCTGAGGAGCAACCGCCGGCACACCTCAAGTGAGAGAAGGATTGTACGATCGCCCCATAATGAAGTGGCAACTCACTGTTCCGGGCCAGGAAGAGGCAGGCTGCCGTCAAGGTAGATGGAGCGGCCAGAGGAGGACCTCGAGACCGTGGGGATGTTCCAGTCGACCTGCCCTCCAATGTTGGCGGTGCTGAAGAGGAAGCCTGCAGGCACAGCGTTGGGCGCTTTGTTGCGGTGGCTGCCCACTCGGGGTGAGAGAGTGACTTGTGAGCTAGCAAGGCAACGGGAGGGTTGCACGCCCCATGCATGTAGGGTCATGGGTCTCATTACCAGCGAAGTATCCATCCGCTGTGCAGCAACCCCGCTGCCAGCCTTGCCCTTCTCCAAGCTTCTTGACTGCCTGTCCCCCCCCTCCCCCCCTCTTCCCACCCACACCCACACCCACTACCACCACCCAGACTTACAAACCCCTGACTTTGCGCACCTGCTGCCGGCGACATAGGGTTAGACGCCCTGTCCTCGTCTATCACTTCCCTCAGCAGCTCAAACAGCTGGTTGCGCTTGTCCTCATGGTATGCCTTGGCCACATCGGTTACTACCAACGGCTTCTGAACCAGCTCCGCTGCAAGCAGTGGGGGCACTCAGCAAGAATCAGACTTAGCAGCTCAAACAAGTGAGTTGGCCTCGCCATATGCCCTAGCCATGTTGGTGGGTGCGACTTAAGGGCCAGGGCGGCCGCAAGCAATTGGGCACATCAGCGGAACGAGGGTGCATCCGCACGCCTTGCGCAGAGAAGAAGACACCCTCTCGGTGATGAAGGCAGCTACCTCTGGCGTTTTGGCCATGAGATAAGTTCTTACACAGCAGGTGCATACCGCAGGAGCATGGCCTGGCTTCCCCAACCATGTATGACGGCGGTCGGGAGGCATGTGTGACTTCATGCACAGATGAAGTGATAACCTACCTGTGTCATTGAGGTGGGCCGTCAGCCACTCTTGGAAGAAAGCCATGTGGCATATCCAGCCACAATTGTTGGGGGTGATGTCGTTGTACTCCTTGAGACTCTCAAACACCTGGACACCGGCAGACACAGACGCAGTGCCAGGTCTGATCCCTTGCATGCAGGCGAAGTATACTACGAGGGCCTAGTTACCTGTCACATGGGACAAGGTGTGGGTGGTGCCCTGCAGCCACATAGCAATCAATGCCCACCCCTCCTGAGCCTCCATGTGGCGGACCTGAGGTTACTGGGCTTGCCTTGTCTCATCCATTCACTCCAGGCCATGCGCCAGCTATCAAGGACTGCACCTGTACTGTGGCATAGTCTACTCCTGGCAGGGAAGACAGCCTCACGAAGTCAGCTCCCAGGCAGTGGCTGGTGATTGAGGGGTTGGTGGTTATTCGCTCCTCAGGGTCTGGCCCATAGAATCCCTCCTGGCCTAGGGAGACCAGATGGTTGGGGTCGACGCACTGCACAGCACAGCAGGAGTTCCTTGAGTAGCACGATAAACAGATACAGCATGGACGAGGCAACGAACGACAGCATGTCTCTGGCGTGGCCATGCGCATGGACCACACCAAAGACGGCCAACTCAAGGGCAGTGAGACAGGGCAAGCAGCAGGACGGTTGCATTTGTGCATTTTGGAATGCTCCCCAATGTGCATGGACACTGGGATACTTCCACGTACAGCATGTCAAGTAGTAGCATCTGAGTTACCTTCATGAAGCTTGTCATCTCGTCCACCCAATCAACAAGGGCATCTGCAGTCTCATTGCCCTCACACCCCGGGCACCTGCTAGCAGGCACCAGGCACCATGCCTCTCCTCATACACTGCTGCCATCCAGCGCGAGCAATGCTTGTTCATCTTGCACTGGTCTGAAGACAAGGTCGTACTTTCATTGGTGTAGGGCGGACAGCAACGCAGGAGTTCTGAGCAACACACTTGGCGCTGTGGAAGTTCCAGGAGCCCACCCGCATGTGCACCAGCAGACCAGGCTGCTAGACAGTCCCGGCACTACCATCTAGGCAGCAGCCCCACCTGGGGCCCTGGATGATGTCCCAGGAGAAGATGGTGGGATCATCCTTGTACCGCTTGCTGGTGATGCTGTTGACATGGTTGACCAGGGTGCACAGGTACGCCTTGAAAAGCAGCCGTGCCCGCTCATCGGTGTAGAAGTCTTGCACCGAGGCCAGCCCTGCGAAGGAGTCCCGCCAGATGGCTGATTGGGTCCTTGGGGCAGGACAGCAGCAAAGCAGGCTTGGGGTGCCGCACAACCACTGGCATTGGCCCACTGCCAGGCTGCCGATTGCCAGCCAAATGCATTCTTGCCAACACAAAAGAAGGCAAGGGAGACACAATGTGCGCGCAGGCAAGATGTTCTGCTGGAACGTCCCACCTGTGATGTTGTAGGTGCCGGCAACCCACTGCATGAACTGTAGCTGCAGGCCGGGGCCTGTGAAGCCCAGGTTGGTGCCTGTCGTGCCCAGCACTAGCACAAGGCGCACGCCAGCCTCTTCAGCCAGGGCAATGACCTGGTCCAGGGCCTGCATTATGTATCACAGGCATACTAGGTATCCAACTAGTCAAACGGCAGCGCATATGGGGTAAGCATGTTAACAAAGGGTAAGAATGGGTTATGATTTTGCCACAATCGCCAGCAACAGGCTGGATCAGACCAGCCTTGCACAGGGCAGAATTTGATTGGCATGGCATCATACTGTTCGCAGCAACAAGCAGCCGGCTTGTGTAAGGGATCCCACCAGCAGCCCACTCCCCCACACTTGGAAGCGGTGCAAGCGCCTGCTAGGCATCGCAGACTCACCCACAAGCGGGGCTTAGCTGCTGTCGTTATCCTAGTGCAGCCTTTTCAGCTGCCCCTTGACCCCAAGCGAAGATAGCAAGCCGACAAGTCCACACCCATCCAGCCCTCCCATTTTATACCATGCCGCCATGCCGCATGCTGTTGGGGCAGACTTAGTCTCTATATATGGCCGCATCTTGGCAGATCCTTCCCCTCGCTGCCCTGCCTTGCTTGTGTGTCACCTCAAAAGCCGCCTCGTTGTAGGTGTTGGCCTGGGGTTGCAGCGGAAGGTGAACGGCACCAAAAGGATCCAGCATCTCCCTCTGGGAGGGCATCCGGGTATCAGGTCCTGCTGTGGGCACTAGGGTCCTGCCAACCTGTAACGGGCATGCCCCAAACGCTTTGGGCAACTTTTGACAGTGTTGGCTGTCTGTACTAGCATGGTAGCGCCAAGCGCGGCGAGGCCACTAGCATTTTTGTCGGCCTGCAGCCACGCCAACAGGGTTTGAGCAATATAAGGGCTGGCCGGAGCAGATGGCTTCCAACGAAGAGCAAGTAGGGCTGCCTTTGGACGGGTTCAGCAGGCAGGATGCACTGTGAGGGACCATGGGGGCAGAAACGTGCAACCCCGCTGCATGCCTAGGGCAGCAGAACCCGCAACACCAACCCACAAGGCCCCTGTCCCATGCAGCCCAGCCCGCACTGTGGTTGAAGGCACGAAGATCGCCACATCCCTGCCCTAAGGCGGTAATGCTACCTTGAAACCCAGCTCGGCAGCCTTCTCTAGGAGTTCCTGGGCCGCCACGGTGCGGTTGGTATAGACCAGCCAGGGCAGCTGCCAGGCGTTGAAGCCGGTGAAGTAGAAGGGTTTGTTGGCAACCACAAACAGGGTGCCGTGCCGCTGTGCGAACTGGCTTGAGTTGGTATTGGCAGCAGGTGAAGCTCCTGCAGGGCGCAGCAAGGCAGGAGGGCTAGGTGCAAGGCCAGGACTGCTGAAATATTCTAAGGTTTCAGCCGTGCTACACGACTGGCAGGGGGCCAAGAGGCGCCGAACACCCACAGGCCTAGGGTCGTTGAGGGGGTGAGACCACCGCCAAGCTGTACAGACTCTGTAGGGATGAGGAGGGTGCTGCCCATGAGCACATAGCAGCCACGCTGATGGTGAACTGAGGGGGGGAAACAAGGCCACCCCCCCGGGCCATTCCCACCTAGCAGGCAACTGCATGTTAGCCCCTAAACCCTGGCACGGTTTTGAGCCTCCAGCACCACTTAGCTACATTTTGGTGTCATGATACATCCTTCATGGCCACTGGGGGGGGCAAGCAATGGCCCACTCACCTGCCAAGCAGTTGCAGACCACCTCGGCCACGTCAGCATAGTCTACAGGGTCAAAGGCCACCTGCTGACCCCACGGCAGCTGGGTAGTGGTGGCATTCTCGTCCCCCTGCTGCTGTGCGTCTTCTGACCACTGCTGCAGGGGCAGCTGCTGCACTGAGGCGCATGTAGGGCACACCGGCTGGCTGATACCGTCGCTGGGTAGCTCATCGTTCGAGGCAGCCTGTGGGTCTTCTTGGTAGGCGGTGGTGGGTGACTGTGCAAGGCTGGACGAGTGTTCAGCGCTGTCCACTGCGATGTCTGAGAGGAGGGCGACTGTGGAGTTGCTGGAATACATTTTCAATGCCTGCAGATGACATTATGGCACATACATGGTAAGGGTGGGTGTGACATGTCGATGAGAAAGAAGGGCTACAAAACTACAGCTGAGGGCGAGAGAGCCCCTAAGAAGCCATGTCTCCCTGCTGTTTGCCTTCCTTGCCTGTGCAACGGCAGCTGCAGCTAGCTGCCCCAACTGTTATCACCCTGGGAATGTGCCCGTAAGCAAGCCCCGGCTTGCCCGCCCTGAGGCAGAGCACATGGCCAACCCAATGGTGCCCTTGCCTGGTTATCGTAGGTGGAGTACAGGTCGTATTTGGCTTGATCCATGCATGCGTCCTTCAGATTCTCCCTCCTCAGCCCGTCCTGCTCGGCAACGGCAGAACGGCCATGTTTCCCAAATTCCGGATGTCGGCATCTACTGTGTACCACGCAGACGCCAGCATTTATGGGATCGTATAGACATGACTCGTGGCAGGCTTTTGGCAAGCAGAGGAACAGTGCTGGCCAGGGTCACAATGCGTCACTCACCTTGCTGCTTCTGCACAGCCAAGGGGCGCCGCCCCAACCATGTGCAGCAGCCAGAAAGAGCACGCCTATGCATGCAAGTTACACCAGGGCCGCCCGAGCGTGGCTTTGCCTGCTACATATATCAAATACTACCAACTTCCAGATGTCTTCAAGAGGGCTGTTAGAGCCACGCACCGACATGGCACGCACAGCATCGTACCACTTCTGCGTGGCTGGCGAGCGATTCGCCCCATACTCATCTGCAGCAGGCGTCAGCACCCTGTTATGGTAGACAGGCCACAACCCAGCCAGACCTAGCAGTTGGGATGGTCTTATTCAGAACCTCTGCCTACCATTTGAAGGGTTTGGCCTTGTAGGCAAGGCAGTGCTGCTCACTTACTTTCGGGCGGGTAAGGAGCCCGGGACCCGTCCAAGTATACGTTTAGGCCGTTTGTGTTGGGCTCGCCTTCAACAGCTGGCAGCCAGAACATAGCGCCTGCATGATGGCCAAGAAAGGGGCACTCCCAATGCAGTGAATGGAAGGCCCGCCTGGCCATGGTCGTGCACGAGTCGCTGTTCAGATTGAATCAAAGCACTTCGCTCTAAGCTAGGATTAGTGCGATATGTGACAAGGGCCGCATCTCAGGGTGAGATACACAGCAGTTTGTTAGTGGCTAGCTGCATGGTTTCTGCAGTCGGGCTCCTGCTCTGGCAAAGGGGCTGCCGACTAGCCAGATCTGTCTACCTCCCACCAACCCAGCTGTCAGGCAGGCAGGGCATGAGTAAGGCAGGATAAATCAGAGCAAGGCCCTCCTACCCTGTTGGGCCAAGCAACATAGGCGTACCTGCTGCAGCACTGTTGGGGTCTGAAACTCGAGACTCCCTGAAAGTCTCCCTCACGATGTTGAACATCTGGTTGCGGAGGGTCTCGTTGTATGGCAACCCAAACTCCTCTGCATGGGACGCAGGCAAGGCGGCACATGACTGCCAGCCACAGGCACGTGTGTCGCCCCGAAGCAGGCCCACAATGAAGCGGCGTAGCTTCAGCTCCGCTGCTTTTTGAATGGCCCACAGGACACCCGGTGGGAGTTCAAGTTGCACCCCACACTTCCTCATGATAGTCTAATGCATGCATGCTCACTAAGGTCATCTGTGTTCTAGTTGACATACACCCCCCAACCCAGCCTGACATGCGGTGCTGTAAATTCCCAGGAATATTCCATATGCCAACCCACCCACCAAGGATGAAGGGCTTGTCGAGGCCATACGTGCTCTCTTTGATGTGGCCCCGGATACAGTCGTAGTACCACTCCACCAGGCAGTCCTCGTAGCCACAGGGCTCCCTGCCGCTATCGTTCTGCAGGGTTTGAAGAGCCGAACAGCACGTTTCAGCTTGAAATCTGCCTTATAAAGGTCAGAGGGGAGAGCACATCAAGACGCACCCCTGGAAGGCACAGATGGCGTCCCGCTGCTGCCGTTTTGGCTGCAACGCCAGCCAGACTTTTGCGAGTTCCAACTTGGAATGCTGACCTCAGCATTGCCATGGCTGAAGGGACTTTTGCACTCACCCAGCTGCCCCTGTTCACATCATACATGTGGGCCACTGAGTAGTCCATCGTGGGCAGTGCAAAGAAGCGGGAAAAGTCCTCTCCGAAACACAGCGCCCAGGGCCCCGGGTTGTCGGTAAGCCGCCAGGGGGTGGACCGTCCGTAGTTGCCACCCATGCCAGCTGCACAACGGAAGGTCAATCGGGTTTGCTGGCAAGCAGGGCAAGAGGAGCTGAAGGTGGCGTGGCAGTACTCCAAGGGGTGTGCCTCTGGCATGGGTGCTGCCACTGTTGGGCACAAGCGTGCTGCTTATAAGGTGGCACGACTGTGCCGCCAATACTCCTCCATAGGAGAACTGTGCGCTATGAAAAGACCCCGTGCGCTGGCTCCACCCATTTCACACTTGCTAAATGAGACAGCTGCCCACCCGACCTCCCAGCGACCTGAACCCTAATCGACAGGTGCATGCCATCCTGAGGGTTGGCATCCCTGCCAGGCAGCAGTGGAGGTTTGACCTAGAGAGAAACCAGATCAGCAGTGGAAGGCTGAGTTAAACCCATATAGCTGCCCACCTGACACCATGTGCACGGGGTCGACACACTTCATGAAGGCGGACATCTCCTCAAGCCAGCGGTAGGGCACCTCATCAAGCGTGGGGCCTGGGCATGCCAGGCAGGTGCCCTCATTGATCAGCTCCCTACAGGCGCCTCGCAGGGGAGGGAGGGTCAAAGCGCTTCATAGCATGGACAAGGGCTGGCTGCACCTGGCATCGGGGTGGGCATGTGCCTCCTCTGCTCGGCTCACACACCACACACACAACAGTACGTAGAGGCGGTGAAGGTGGTCTTCGGTGTTGGCAGAGTGATGACCAGGTCATGCAGATGCCTTCCTTACTAACGTCCCTGCCGTCCTTCTCAAGGAGGCAGGGGCCCATAAATCAGTGGTGTAACAAAAGGTTTGGGCAAAGCGGACGCAAAGTTTATGGGCCCGTATGTTGAATGGCCAAGCACCTAGCAGCTGCCCACGGTTCCTTGCTTTCCAACCCTTGTGCACTCAACCCTTACACCTCCGACCTTACAGTGAGGGTGTGGCACGCAATGTTGCTATCGCTGCTACTTGTCACTTCCCCTCCTGTCTTGTCTCTGTGAGAAGGCAATGCATCCCCCCAAGCTCACCAACTGAAGATGGTGGGGTCATGCTTGTACTTGATGCCTGTCAGGTGGTTCACACGGTTGGCCATGGCACACAGGTTGGCCTTGTAGAGCAGCTTGACTCGGTCGTCAGAGTAGAAGTCAGCGATCGTCATGCCTGCAGATGCGTTTGCCCAAGGTGAGAATCTTGTGCACCTACCCGTTTGACACGGGCACGGGTACAGCTAGTTGACGTGGTCGGGGAACGTGTAGTGAGATATCTGCACAGTCAGCACCAATGAACTTGCAGTGGGGGGCCTTGCTGGTTACAAGCCTGGTCTGCCTGTGACCAGCCTTGGTATGAGTGAAGCTCACCTGCACTTGTTGGTCAGAAGAGAGGAGTATGGTTAGTGTTTACGAACTGCACTTGCCCCTCTACAACATGCCCACTGACCCACCCAAGGGCACCACATTCCCCACGTACAACGCCTACCCAACATCGCACCTGTGATGTTTACGGTGCCCTTTGCCCACATGAGGTAGGGCTCAAAGCCGTTCTGCCCCGCCCCCAGGGAGCCCTGGTAGTCAGCCAGACTAAGGATGACTCGCATGCCCAGCTTCTTGCACAGCACCAGCACCTCATCCAGGGTCTGCAGCAGCAGCAGCAGCAACAACTACTTGCCGCATGAGGCTGACATTCAGTCCCAGCGGTTGCGCCAGCTCAGGTACAGCCTCTGCCTGCCTCACTCCTCTAAGACACACCTGCTTGCCAACACTTTAAGTTGGCCTGCTTGCCTTGAATGTGGCCTCATTGTAGAGCCCCGGCTCCATCTGTAGGGACACCCAAGGAAATGGATCGCCGCCCACGTCAGGCGCCCTCAAGTCATAGCCTGCAATGCAAATGAGCTCAAGGTGGATAACCAATTGGTTATTCACCTTGCAACGTGGGTGCCCAAAGGTGGCTGCGTAACCCTTCTGCTGTACCTCGGGGCTGCCTGCACTGATTTGGCACACAAAGCCATGCATGCAAGGCCGCAACCATAAAGCCAACAGCCTCCAAAGGGACTAGGCGACACAGTGCGCCAATGATCTTGCCTAGCTATGGCTGGGCACAAGTTGGTTTTCCTTGACCAGAGATTGCTGCATCACCTCTCAAGCCTGCCCTGACCCAGGCGTGGCCTACAGTCAGGCCTGCAGCAGCAGCAGGCTTGCCCAGCCCTCGCGCACAGTGGTTAATGGCGCAACATGCAATATGTACATTTAGTACCTTCGAAGCTGGCCCAGGCGCGGCCGACGGTCATGCCAGCAGCCGCGGCAGCCTCCAGCAGCCTGTTGAAGTAGTCCTGCTGCGTAGTGTCGTTGGTGGAGGCATAGCGGACCAGCTGTGGGTGGTTGAAGCCGAGGAAGTAGAAAGGGCGACCATGCAGCATGAACTTGGTGCCGTTGCGGGTCACAAAGTCTTCTTGTGAGACGCCTGGACAGCAGTAAGGGCTGCGCCCTTGTAAATGGGTTAGTGAAGGTGGTGGGTGGGCTGCTGCTATCTGCTGATGAGAGCTGCCTCGTATGAAGCATGCATGCCCTTCTGTCCACCAAGACAGCCCGGCCTGTCCAACCAGCAGCCAGGATGGCATTGGTGCACGGGTGTGCACTGCAGGCGTGCCTGATGCCTAGCTGGCATGCAAGACTACTTGTGTCTGGAGGCAGACTAGGCAAACAGCGTCGGAAATATTTGGTCCCAGGGGATCCCCTCGTGGGCCCGAGGGGAGTCCCCGTGGGGTCCCCTCAAAAGCCCCCTCGGGCCCTCCCCTC
>BBXU01001200.1:0-20974 GCA_001598975.1 Parachlorella kessleri | reverse complement strand
TGCTCTGCTGAGCTGGTTATCAGGGTAGGCCACCATACTTGGCACGCCTACGATGGCTCAAGGCTCTTTCCCACCTGTCCTGGCACCTTTGGAATGTGTGGGTTGCACACAAAGACTCTGGACTGGCATGATCCTGCCTGCCATGCGGTGGGCTAGGGGCACATCCACAGGATCCAAGGATCTGATCCTGGGCCTCCTGCTGCTCCCTGTTCCGCAGACATGGACTTTGTGGTGACCGTGGGCTGGCACGACCCTGCCTGCCACGCGGTGGGCCAGGGGCATGTCCAAAGGATACGGGACCTGCTCAAGCAATCCAGCGGCAAGACGGAGTCGTACATCAACTTTACGGACGCCGGTGTGGGTGAGTCACTTCCTGCGGAGTGCAAGGGACAGTGCGGGGCAGGCGGGCAAGCTTGCAGGTGTAGCATGGCTTCCGGGCTGACCACATAGTGTCCGCACCAGGGTGGGTGTTGAGTCGCCAGAACGCCTCAACCCAGGCACACGCTACTAACCCGCTACTCTGCTTTCCTACAGGGGCAAGGAAGCTGACGTATGAGGATGCGTGTGACCGTGTCGGCGGCGCAGCCAATCTGGAGCGCATCCGGGCGGTGAAGGACAAGTACGACCCCCACAACTTCTTCACTTGCCACCCCTTCCGGCCGGTCCTGGCAGCAACCCCGCCCCAAGGCCAGCTGCATGGGACAGATGCGGAGCAATGATAGGGCCATGGTGCGGCAGCGCTGGGTGTGAATGGCCAGTGTACAATGGACCCTGGCGTAGCCGCCACCCCTTCCGGTTAGTGCTGGCAAACCAGCCGGTCTGGCCGCCTTGGTACTTGTTAAGGGGGAGTAAGGAACCCTGTAGGGCTAGCTAGCAACTAGTCGGCCGCAGCCCCCCTTTGTAATTTTATACTGAGGTGACCGCGGTTGTGGCGGTGGAAGGTAGGAAGGAAGGAAGCTGCTGGGGATGTAGCGGTAGTGAGCAGCAGCATGCTTTGTGGTGGCGCCAATAGGCTGCTGCTCTGCAGCATTAAGGTGGCCCTTGGGAGCTGGTTGTGTGATATAGCCACCTGTGCACAGCTGAGTTTCACCCAAGAACCAGCAAGTTGGTGTCACGTGTACTATATGTAACGAATGCGAAGCTGGAGCAGATTGAAAGCAGACCCTGAGCACCACCTGCCACCATCAACAAGACAAAACAGCACCTCACTAGAAGTCATGGTCCACGTACACAGCGTAGTGCCCACGGAGTCTTATATGGCACCTGAGACACCTCTCTGCTCACTCCGTAAACTTACAAATTGGTCATGCCAGGGGTACACCTTCTGCTGCGCGCCCAAATGCTTGGCGCTTGCGCCCGGGGAACGGGCGGAACCTTGCTTCACGTTATTTGCTGCAAAGGAACGCTTCTATTAAGGTTTCATAGTTTTGTGTGTTGCGATCAGGCGGACTGGCGAGCGAAGGTGCATGTTGGGAGCTGGCTCGCAGCTCTGGGAGAATCTCCCTCCCATGTGGTGGCACTTGACTCTCGCCATCCTTGTTCGCCAGCTGCTATCCAACGGGTCCCATACACCAACCTTGCATAGTCTCTGTCCGACCAGCTAGGGTTTGACGGTACTCGCAGAGACTAACCACTTGACTACCATGAGCGGCCCGCAGTTTGCCTCCGGCTTGAAGCTCCTCGCCAACAAGACCGCACTTTTGACGGGCGCATCTCGGGGCATTGGATCTGAGCTGGCACGCCGGCTCACGGAGGAGGGCGTGAGCAAGCTGCTTCTGGTTGCGCACCCTCATCACAAAGAGGACCTGCAAAAGGCAAGCGGCAGTCACAGCACATTACATCTGGCACTGCATCAAAGTTTGATCAAACCAACATAAAACTTAGAGGCTAGACGAGCGAGTGTGGGCTAACGCAGGTGTCCAAGGTTGTTTCAGACTGCAAAACCTGCGGGGGCACCTCGGTGGAGGAGCACTTGGTGGATTTTGCAGACCCCAAGGCAAGTTTAACTAGTGCGTCCAGTACTAATGTGTACTGCCTTGGCCCGCTTAGCACCTTACCCATGCCAACAAGATTGTAGCACGGAACCGGCAAGCCAGCCAAGCGACATATGGTGCGAGAGCAGCAGGCTTCGAGCCTAACCCCAATCAGCAATACAGGCCCCCATGAACAACCCTAAGCGCCCATGCCCAGGATGTATGCCTTGAGGAGCTCATCATCGTGCTGTGTTACACAAGGAGGTGGTGCAGTGTGGGTTGATCTGAGACAGCCGTCACTGCTGGCAGAGTTTGGCAACACTTTGACACTGCTAGCTGAACCATGGCGCCTATGCTGGGCCCTGCTGCAGGCCACTGACAGCTTTGCCCAGGAGGCGGGCAACAAGGGCGTCGATGTGCTGATCAACTGCGCCGGCATTTTGGGGAGCAAGGAGGCCAGGACTCAGCACCCACTTGAAGGTGGGGAGATTCTCACGAAGGACGGGGCAGGAGCTACACGCACGGTACATGAGACTGCAGCTGGGAACCCATCTGCTTAGCTGAAGCCAAGCTAGTAGGTTGCACAGTGCCCTGCCACACCTCCTTATCTCCATGTGAGTTTCTATTCCCAAAGCGGCACGTCTCCTAGCGCAGGTACTGGCTGCTGACATCAGCACAACCAGGCATGTGTAAACATCACTTGTGTTGTGCAGGCTCCCCGGATGACTGGCAGAGGGCCATGATGGTCAATGCCATGGCACCCATGAGGCTGATCCGCGCCGTGGTGAGCCATACTTCATCGCCATGCTGCGGTGGCCATGCACCAGGCATGCTGCAGGGGTTGGTAGACTGCTAACAGTCAGTGAGTCACGAGCACTAGGGCCCTCATGTGCAAATGCCGGCTTTAGGGGACCGCCCACGGTAGCAGAGTGGGCGGTGCGCATAAATAGCATGGTGGGCGTCAACAACCCTGGAGCTCCCTTTCAAAAACAGCAAAGGGCGACAGTAGCAGCTGCAGTGCTTACCTGGCATACGGAGTGTCATTCTACTTGTTTCTGTTGTGCAGGCACCCAAGATGCAAGAGAAGGGGGAGGGCTACATTGTGAATATCTCGGTGAGGCGCCCCCGCAAGGGCCTGTGGGATTTTCTCCAGCACTGAGCCCCAGCTTGCCTCTGTTGCACTGGCAGTGTTAGGGCTCGCATGGCTGAGTCAGTTCATAGCTGCAGGCATATGACCCCAGCATCACCCTGTCGTCGGCAGCTTAATGAAAGGGGGAATGCAGCATGAGAGAGCAGAGCAGCAAGGCCCCAAGTGTGGCGCTGGTGGTTCTGACCCTTGCAAGCTGAGTCACCTCGGTGACAGAGGCTCTACAGGCTACCGTGTTCATCTTTACCTCCGAGGTCGCTCTTTAAGTGACTCTCCGAGTGACTCCCTGCAGGATGTGGAGGCCAGTCATAAGGGTCCCCAGCATGCTGCCTATGCTGCCTCCAAGGCGGCTCTGACTGGCTTCTCCCATGCCTGTTACGAGGCCCTCAGGCCCCACGGCATCAAGGTATGGCACAAGGGCTGCTCAGAGCATTGCAATTGGCAGCAAAGTTATTGCTGCGCTTTATAGTAGGTATAGCCTATGCTTGACCTGGTGCAATTAGGGGGGTTCCTGGGTGACCGCTACCTTTCAAAGTGTTGACCGAGGTTAACACCTCTGCTACGAGGGCTGCAACCCTGTATAGTGGTATAGGAGCTTGCCATGGCTTGTGCGCACCTGTCCACGCAGGTTGTTGACGTTGAGCCGGGCAACGTGGTGGAGACTGGCATGCATGAGAAGAGCGACGCACACGGTAAATATGGCTGGGCAGCCTGCACCTCGGCAGGGCCCGGTGGTGTCGGATGACAGCTGCCACTGTGCGAACTGCAAGTGATGGAGCAAAAGTGTCTCCAAGTAGGCCAAATGGGCTGTGTTTGTGGCGAGAATGGCGAGGGTGGGCTTGACGACCCGTAGCACAGCTGCTGATGTGGGAGGCAGGTACACGGCTTGACAGGCGCACACCAAAACCTTTGGGTTTCCCAGCAGCTGCGCTGTGAAAGGCTGCGGCTGAAACGCAATCAGGCTGCGCTGGGCTGTGGCATTGGCTGTTTTGGTAAACTAATGCTGCTGCTCTAGGCTACAGAAAATCAAGCTGCTGTACCTCCGAGGAAGGCAGGGGAAGGCGAAGGAGGTTCCAGGAGGACCCTAGGCCTGGATATTACTGACGGGAAGATCCTGTCATCAGTCTCAGTGGCTGATGGCTGGGGTGCAGGGGAGCAGGGCGCTATTGAGCCCAGGGATGTGGCAGAGGCTGTCATGCTGACCTTCCGCATGTCCAAGAATGCTGTGCCGGTGAGTGTGGACGCCTCTCTTGGTTGTGTCCGGTTGGAGAAGTGATCGCCTTGACAAATGGCGTGCTCTGGGGAAGGTGTACACCACTGCATGCCACTGGCTACAGTGGCTGGGCTGGCACGCGGCGCCCTTGTTGTTGATGCTGCGCTAGACCTAGCGTTGCAGGCTTTGAACTTTAAAGCTTTCGAGGGTAACTTGTGTGTGGTGTGCTGGTGCCTCCCCTGTCCAAGGTTTGCAGATGGTGCGGTGTGAAAGTATTCAGGAGAGACAAGACGGCGTGCAAGGTAGGCCATATCGTCATATATGGTCAAGTTCGACCGCTGGGGTGCTTGGTTGCAGGAAGAGATCATTCTCAAGGCGGTGAGGCCTGGCGCATGATGACTGGCTGAGCTGGTACAATGAGAACGACACCATGCAGAGAGGGCTTGCAGCTCTTGTCATGTCTGAGACTGTTATGGCAGGATGGAGGCGCTCGCTACGCACCTAAGCCGGGTTTGTAGCAATGTCTAAGCTCTGCCCTGTGATCCTTCTCGAGCTTGACTAAACCAGTGCGGTGGTGTTCTGTACATATACGGTGGTGTGTTTCCGCGTTTTGGTGCTTAGGCTCACACTCCGCATGCTCTGATTTTGGCTGTCCTTCTGGTGTGAGCTTGCTGTAGCAGTGCGACGGTTGCAACTGGGTCTACCTTTGTCGCTGATGCAGCATCAGTGGCTTCGAGACTGTAAGTACTCCCAGCTGTGTACGTTCTGATTGCACAAACTAGCAACTCAGGACACGTTAGGGCAACTTGCGTTAACGGGCGAGCTTATCCAGGCGAATGGCCTCGTAGGAGGCCAGCCTGGATGCGCACTTAGTCCTCCAAACTGTTGCAGCCAGGCGCTTCTGCAGGACCACCACCTGACCTACCAGCATGATGCTGGACATGCCAATGCCAGTGCCTCTAGGCCCTCACCCTAGCAGTTGGACAGTCAAACCTAGGGCTTTAGGCAAGGCCTTTAGCGCCTGCGTTTGCCCGAAAAACAGCTGTTTGATGTTGAAAGTGCCTTGATGACGTGCTTGTCAAGGAGGCGCTCGCGGGTCACTTGCCACTTGACTAGACTTCAGGCTAGACTTGAGCTTTGAGAGTGTGCTGCTGCCCCTGGGGCCCCTCAACTCGGACTAAGCTTTGCAGTGGACGCTGTAGTAGGTGCAACTGCGAGGAGATATTCGTGCCTCGCCATCTGAGACCTGGCCGCGGCTCAGGGGGCAGCACTCAATCTTGCTGCGCAGCCTGGAGGGGGGATCGACTTGTGGGCGCCACGCAGTCGGACCTGAAGATGACTGCGCCTCTGACAGCGGATCTTGTCCACACAACACGGGCTTTACTGGGCAAGAGTCTGGAGACTGCAACCGTTGAGGACTTCTTTGACTATGTCCCATCAAAGGCGCTTGCAGCCATCTGTGTGGCGCTGTTTGCCCTCGCTGGCCTGACTGTGGCCTTCCAGACTGAGCGCTATGGGCGGCGCTACATGCACACAGTCAGGTGAGACCGGCCCACTCAACAAGCATCTTGAACGTGCACACTGCAGACCCGCTCCAGAAGCGCAGCCTTGGGTGTGCACGCATCCCAGTAAACATACACTTGGTTTAACCTCCGCTCTATGCAGCCTGACGGGCTTCTGCGAGGCGGCGGGCTACTTCTTGGTCATCATATGTATCCTCAAGTCAGGAAAAGGCAGCCTTTTTGGCCCCTTCGTCGGCAAGCAAATGTTTCTGCTGCTCAGCCCCAACTTGCTACAGGTGAGTGCTTGATGCTCCAACAGCTTTGAATGTTGTCATAATCTCTGTTGACGCTGCATCAGTTGTGCCAACAATCGTGCAGGGTGGTTGCTACATGACCCTGGGCAGCGTGTTGGAGGTATCTCCTGACCTCACCCGCGGCCGCTGGGTGCTTAGTAAACGTTGGATATCTGCACTCTTCATCGTAGCTGACCTTGTGGCACTTTTGTAAGTTGAGTAGGAGGTGTGTGGCCCGTGCGCGCCAGTAGTCTGGGTTGTTGTAAGCGATCTTGCAAACATCGTTCCACGAGGAAACCCTGCTAACTTGTACTTTTGTCTTTGCTTTGCAGTATCCAGGGCGGTGGAATGGGCATCTATGCGGTTGCATTGACTAGCGATACAGGGACTCCACAGCAAGCTCGCATGGGAGGCTCCATCGTACTTGTCGGGCTGGGGGCACAGGTTAATAAGGGACACGCACTTCTTGCACTTAGTGGCGTTGCTTGGTCTGCCTATGGGCCGGCAGAGCCGGCAGTGCGGTGGAGCGTTGCTGTGTTTGGACTCACGCCGTGCCTGAAACACATATAGAAGCGAGCAGGAGGAGCATATGTACCCTTAAGTGTCTTCAACAGTTGATACCTTCAGCTGTGCTTTTGCCTCCATGCAGCTCGCCTTTTTCCTAGTATTCATCGTCGTGGCTGTTTGGGTGCACAAGCATCCCAAGTAAGTGGCATGGCAGCATACAAGTTTGTTGTCAATGTGCTGTCAATTCCATTAGTAAGAACGGATGTCATTTATAAATGGCCATGGGTTACACCTGCACGAGTTGTGTGCTATGAACTGCAGAAATGGGCTAGCTGGCACTGAGAGCCTCCGCAAGCTATTTCTGGGAGTCTACATAGTTCTGTTCTTCCTCACTATTCGCAACATATACCGGTGAGTTATGTCGTCTGTGGACACAGATTGCAGGCAGCCTGGCAGGTGTTCACGACCAAGCAAAAGGCGTCCACTTGGGGGCCTGGTGCATGGCAACCCCACAAGCAGAAGTGCGTGTTGGCTTGGCTCGACATGGGCTTGGAACGCTGAATGGTTGTGAAAGCCGAGATGCGGCTGGTGCTGATGGTTAGGAACTGCTGCCAAATGCTGCTGCCCTGCAGGTTCATTGAGTTTTGTCAAACCGTCGTCCTCGGCTTCCCGGAGCCAAAAGATGTCTATATCATTGAGCGGCATGAGGCTCCTTTCTACACCCTGGACTCCATTCCCATCCTCCTGTGCTTTGCCGGCTTCATCCTGTTCCCGCCGGGGCGCTACCTGGCTGGCGCAGCGGCACTTGGTGCCATAGTGCCGCAGGACACCCATGTTGGGCACTTCAAGCCTGGGGCAGACAAGACCCACCAGACGTCAGTCAACACCTGGGCAGAGGAGGGCCAGCGGGGGTCGTTTAAGTCTGGGTTTGAGGGAATCCAAGGCCGGACAGTCCAAGTTTTGGCGCAGGAGAGCCAAGGCCGGCCGGTCCAGCCCTGGGCGCAAGAAAGCCAGCGGAGTTCCTTCAAATCCACGGATTCACAGGGCAGGCCACTACGCTCTGCGCTAAAGGGGTCAAGGAATGGGCGTGAGCCTGGCCAGGGCTCTGTGCAGGATGGCAGGGGCAGCGTAGAGCTGGTGTGAGCCCGAACGGCGATGCGGCCAGGGTCAGGCGCCGGTTGCGGGGCATACTTTTGGCTGGATGGACATGAGGCTTATGCTGGGGACGCGACTGCTTATGGCATATAAGGCGCCGCCTTTGCCCTGTCATTGTCAACAGCACTGGTTACCTTATCTGCTTTCTCATCGTGTTGCTGTTGCCTTGCTGTATCCATTTCTGCCATGGTCTGTCTGCCATGCTCTTTGTAGGACTAATATATGTAAGAATCATGCTTCTCTACATATTTTTTATAGCTTTCATATGATTTGTCTCTCTTGTACCTACATAGACTAACAACTTCATCGTACTGCTGTCGCTATTTCACCAACATGGCATACATGTCACACAGTGTGCATGCTTTTAATGTCGATTAAGTTTCTCCTATCGCACCTTGCTCTCTGATTTCATGTATACTTTACTCTTCATGGGCATTGCTGTAGCTGCAGCGCAGAGTGTGATCGCACACTGCGCACCCCCTGGCCCAGGGTGGCTGGTGCCTAATGTAAGCATTTCTTACAGTACCCAGCCGGTGACTGTGGCTTTCTTCCTCGGTTCATCTACAGGACCCCGGCACTTGGAAACAACAGAACCAGCCTCATCCAACTGCCGAAGGTCACCGCGTCCCACAGCATCCCAGCTAGGAACAGACCTGCACAAAATTGCTGCCTGACCCACATATCAGATGGGACAGAGAACAACACAAACGTCCTCAGGGCCTGGCTATAGGTGCTCAACTTACGCGTCTTAGACAAGGTGTGCGGCCTAATGGGTTGAGGTAATTAGATCAACTATCGTACACCTCGGCTGCGAGACCGTGGGGAAGCTGCCCACCGGTGGCAGGTCACACTCTTGGCACTGCAGTGAGAGGAAGGCGCGACTTGTCTGTGATTCTGTAGGTGCTGAAGCTTGCTTCTATGGATCCTCATGTAGTTTGTTAGAAAACCTCACAGTGGCAGATCAACATGGCGGGCACGCTGTCTGACAACATTTGACCAGACGCCTTGGTCCATAAGAATTCCAAAGGGGGCACACTGCTCCTTCAAAACTTCTGGCTAGCACTCTTAAGGAATTACCTTATGAGATCTGCTTCACAAGACTTCCCCATGGCTGGCAACCTGCTGCACTTCGACCAGCCGCCCCTCCAGCTGGCCGGACTTGAGCAGGGCCTCTATCAGTGCCAGATCCCTAGATGCCTCCACTGCGCTGACACGATGCGCATGCTGTGCCAGGCTGTCACCAGCATGCGAGGCCGATGAGTCACCCACGGCTCCGATGCCACCAGCCCCACTGTCTTCTCCTCCCCCTGCTGCTGCCTCTGCTGCAGTACTGCTGCCACCAGCAGCACCGGCGCCAGCGCTGTGGCTCATCTCACCCTCCACCCTGGCAGCCACCAGGCGAAGGAATGAATCGAGCGCCCGCTCAACCCCTGCTATGGGCACTGCTTCACTAGAGGGGCCATCTTGGTCTGCTAGCTGACTGATGATCTCATAGGCGCTCTTGTCGGCGTGGTGCCAGCGACCAATGCGCACTTCCAGCGTTCCCTGCGCCAGCGCGCACAGCATAATGAGCCCAGGACCCACACTGGACTGATTGCAGACCTGCTTTGCCAAGCCGTAGTAAGCGTGCTTGAAGCATGCAACAGTGTGACAACTCGGGCAGCAACATTGGACGCCATGTGACAGCGTGCTGACACGACCCCGCTGCCCTAGCCAGCTGCAGTGCCCTGTCCGTACTACGGCAAGCAGTACACGGGGAACGATTATCAAGCCATCAGGCCACCAGGTCACCTATCGCCGTCAATCACATGGGCACAAACAAGCAACCCTGGCTGATGCTGCAAGAGGCAACCCTGGCTCGGAATCTGCACTCTACACCGCCAGCCCATGCATCGCCCTTACACCTCCTTACCTCCGTGCCAACAGCTGCTATGGACCTCTGCGGCACAGCACCAGCAAAGCTGATGCTGACTGAGGCAGCAGCGCCCTTCTCAAAGCGCACCATGCCCACCAGGGTGTCTGGGGTAGGCAAGTCCTCCTTCGTATGCGTGACAGTGGCCGAGGCCGTCACCGCCTCGCCCCAACCTGCACTAATCCCAGGCCACACATTCAAGCCCATTTATTGAAGATGATCAATATGGGCTTGGTGAACAGGAAGGTGTAAGAGGCAGGTCTTTTGTTGGTATGGCTTGGTGAGACAAACAGCCTGGCCCCAACACGGAACTTTGGGCAGAGCCGCAGCTGGAATGGTCGGACAGCGCTCCGCAACTGTTGGCAGCCTGCATGTGTCTAGGCAGGCGGCGGCCCATGCCGCCATCCCCTATATGCCGCCATGAACTGCGCCGCCCAGGCCTCCCAGCAGCACCCTCCAGCGACTCCTCTTGCCCCAGACGTGGCTCCCCCACACTGTTCCCGCCTCACCTGCCGCCCTGACTAGGTCCCGGAGTGCGGCCATGAAATGCACGCTGGCCTCCAGCATGAAGCCGCCCGGCAGGCCCTCAGCGTCCCTCCGCCAGCCAGAGCCGTAATACTTGTTGTCGGGCGTCATGGGCAGGTCAAACACCAGGTCCAACTTTACCAGGGAGCCAAGTTTGGGCAGCAGCTGCTGGGCACTCAAAAAGGCAGGCTCTGACCTGCATCACAGGGCATGCATGGGTTTTGGGCCGCACGAGGAGATGGGAGAACCGCCGCCAGGGCACACTAAGCAGACGGTGAAGCTTGGGTGAGAGGAGCTGGACTGGTACAGAGAGCACGGCTGGGAATCGCATCATGACAAGAACTGTTGCAAGTATGGGTGGACTAGGTTGGGCAAGGGGTGCAAGGTGGTGTTTTGGCAGAGTTTGGGATGCATGGGAGGACATGTGAAAACAGGGGCGAGGGGTCAAAAACTGGCAGGGGGATGACACAGGGGTGGCATAGGCTCTTGCATGCAGTAAGGGACGGTGAACGAAAGTTGCATAGGGTCATATACATAAGCAAATATCCAAGGAAACAGGTGGCCGGGCGGGGCAGTAGCCATGCCCATTGCAGAGGCTTACCAGGCCGACGCCCTGGCTACACCCATGAATCTCCACCATGCAGCCCAGGGGCAGACCTGGCAGCAAGTCGGCCGATGCAGCTGCTAGCACCCAGGAAGACGAGAAGTGGATGAGGGAAAGCAAACCCCACCTGAAGTTCTCCTCAACACACCACAAGGGCGGGTCTGGCAGCAAGTCCACCCAGTGCAGCATCTCCTTGGCAGCTATCAGGGTAGGACCTGCCGGCTTCTCAGACAGCACATGCTTTCCAGCTGCCAATGCCCGCTTGGTCACCTGCAGTAGACAAAAACTTTCTGTGGCAATTTCTCAAGCAGTGCAAAGTTTTGGGGTTTTAAGGAGAGGCCCGCCGGCTGCTCCATCAGCAAGGCTTGCCTGCTGTCAGCTCCCTCTATGCAGCCTTTCAGGGCATGGAAGCAGCAGCAGGCATATGCACCTCTGCTTGCAAGGGTGGGAGGTGTGGCATTGGCATGCTTCCCCCAGAGCCCTTCATGACGGCCTGCCAAACGGAACTGCACAATCAAGTGCGCTGGTGGACGAGGCCCTCCAGATACTTTCAGTCAAGTCATTGCAGTGTAGCCCTGATGATTTTCAGCAGCTGGCGGCAGATGGGAACCAGATGGGGACCAAGCCAGCAGTGGGATTGGCCTGCCTGCCTGTGTGTAACCATGTGGGACTGTCGAAGCCCTCGACCTTGCGAGCCACCACCTCCCTGAAATAGCGGATAGGTCATTGTCAAAATATTATAATAGCCAATTATTTGCCAGTAGCTGAAGCTGCACCCACCTCCAGCATTCCCTGGGCAGCCAGTGCAACGAGGACTGCGTCCACATCAGGCCTTGCCAGCAGGTCAGCCAGGCCTTCGTCTCCGTGGTAGGCCTCAGCCTCTGGTGAGAACCTGTTGGGTGCTCAAGAATGGGAAGCCGTTGTAAAATGCATGTGGCATGTCATACACACATACAACGGCGCTCACGAGGTCCGCTAGCACGGGAGCCTGGCAGGCCATCTCCAGGTCGCTGAACGTCAGAGTAAAATCAAAGAGCAGATCATCACTCACTCGTGAACCTTAGACAGCAGGGCACTGGCTGAACCCTCGCTTCTGCTGTATACGGCGATGATACCAGCGAGCTCGGGAAGGCGGTCCCTGAGGATTGGCAGGAAGGTATTCTGTGCCCAGATGCCAGCTCCTAGAATTGCGATCTTCAGCCTAGGCACATGCCTAGGCATGTTGAAACCTGGCCACCACTATCAAGCAAGAGGTTGGGAGAGACCCGATCGGACGATCGCGTTTTTGTTCACAGGTGTTACCACCCAAAGAATCAAGCGAGGAATATCAAAGACCAGTGACTCCTAATGGTACTTGTATCTCCACGCAGCAGAAGAAACAGCAAGCAGTGCAGGATTTTGGCTGGAGTACCTCTTGATCATGTCAGCCGCAGCATGCGATCAAATACCTAAAGAACAACATGTTGCAACAAGAGCTGCTACAACTGGGTGATGAATACTTCTGAACATTAAATGCAGCTGGGCCGCCATGACCTACGAGCTTGTGGACGCACTGCCTGACATCCCATCCACGAATCTTGGGCAGAACTATGAGCGCCTCTATGTCCCCAACGCAAGTGGTGTAGCAGGCAACGACCAGGCCCTGTACTTCCACCCCAACGGCCTTTGCTTGGTCGCCATGGCACCTGCCCATGCAGCACTAATCCAGGGTTCAGACGCTTGTGACGCACTGACAGCAGTGCAGCCTGAAACGGAGGCGGCAGTTTCAGATGCACAGCTAGGACCTGCTGCAAGTGTGCTTGAGAGTGCTCAGCTGGAGGTGGCAGCTGGCAGGGACAGCGCAGGAAACACGCCACTTCCCATGTCTGTTGACTTTGATGTGGGGCGGAGCAACCTGCTAAATGCGGAGTTTAAAAAAGGCAGGGGCCCCTGGCTCAGCCCAGAGTCAGCCATCTGCAGGTGGGTCCCGGCAGTGAGGAGAGCCTTCGCGACCTCGGGAAGAGTCACTGGTTTTGGGGACATCATCGTTGCGCAAAATCCCTTGGCTTGCTGGATACGACACGCAAATGGCAAAGCCGATGTTGTAGCATATTAGGCCCAGTTCCACATGTTTCACTGTGCCACCACTGATGCGTGCAGCTGACAGTGGGGGAGCTAGGGGGCCTTGGCCTGCTTAAACTTTCTGTACGCCTTAAGGTTCTGATATATACACACCACACACCACCACCACATACCCACACAATCTCTGAAACAATACTTACAGGCGGGCTGACCTACTAGCGCTCCCGCACTGTGAGTGATGTGGGTAGCTGCTCCACCTGCAGGGTGACTACAAATGGCAGGGATTTCCTGCTGCGGTCCCTTGTGAAAGGCGCCCTAGTAGAAGTAAACGACCAACTGCAAGGAGCCTTTGGTCCGACACAGCGAAAGTAGGGCTTCCCATGCATGTCCTATGTACTCGGGCTGCACAGGACAAGGGCCATCTAGCACAATGATAGCAATCTGCTGGGGTGGGTGATAACCCTTTCAACTCCACATGGCCTGCGCTATCGTTTCTTCTTGCTCTCATGGCAGTTGAAGTTAACACAGGAGCACTTAACCTGGAGACACGAAGACGGATGAAAAATGCATCCTGGGGTGCAGGGTTTTGCGGAGCTCCTACGTAGCTGTTGTGAACCCCAAGCCCGCCGAGCTTGCGAGGCTGAGGAGCGAGTGTCTGTCGGCTGAAAGCTATGCAGAGCTGCGGGGCGTGTCTTTGGCAAGCTTGCAATGACGCCTGCTGGGGTGGCAGGGTGCATGGTTGGTGATGCTGGCAACCAGGAGACAGAGAGTAAGCATGGAATGCTGCGGGGCAGGGCTTCAACTTTCAGAGTAACTTAAAGAGTCGCCCCGCAAGTGAGGACACGGTTTTTGTTCAGCGGCACTCTTATAGAAGCCTGGGGAAAGGCCAGTATGTAAGCATTGCCCTTGTTACAGGACAGAAGCGCAAGGGTCATGGGCTACTAGATAAGGTATATGGGATTCATTCAATTGACAACAAAACGCTGGCCAAACAAGGACACAGTAGTACGCCTAACTAACCCCTTGGCCAGGCAGGAGAGAATTGATTTGCCAAATAGAAAATCTTGTGCTTGCGTTCCGGGCCAAGAATGCTTGGTCTGCAGGCCTATCAATGCAACATGGCCCAGCAAAAAAACAATCGGGGAGCCAGGCACCAGCTGTTGGCCGGCATGGTTGCTAGAGCCTAACCTAGCCTAGTAGGTCTACAGGGGCGCAGAGGAAAACAGTACTGTGCGAAAAGTGATGAGTTGGTACAGCATGAAGCGAACAATGGTCAGTTTTGCTAGCAGGATGTAAACACACCCACTCGGAATGCCATGGGGCCCATCAGTGTCGCTGCATGGTATGGGAGCCCTGGTGCTGGCAGTCTTGAAGTGGGAGATGGCTATGCGCAGCAGCAAGCAGGAAGTCCATCACAACCCAGCCACGGACCCGTCGAAGGACCTGTCCTACACTACCAATCACTCAAAAGCAACCTTCACTGGCAACCTCGGGGGTACCTGGCAGTGCTTGCCCACTGCAGCTATACTGCAGCAGTGGAACAAGGCATGGTGCTCCGGTAGCACTCTAGAAGTCCTCGTCAAAGCTGATGGCATGCTGGTTGCCGCTGTTGTTAAGGCCGGACATGACCCCCGCCTTCTGGTAGTCGCCCACCCGCTTCTCAAAAAAGTTGGTCTTGCCTCTGCAGCCACAAAGGCGCCGCGTGAGGGATTCCACACTGTGAGCCCGTTTGTGGACTTACAGGAGACTGCTGGAGAGGCCGGAGGGGCAGTGAGGACGGGTGTGGGACCACGCTCAGCATTGTGCAAGCCTTGGAACAAGCATAAGGCAGGAGCAAAGCTGCCTGAGAGGGTTCAAGGCTGGCCTTCACCTTAGATTCTAAACACTAAAGAAGGCATTGACAAATTGACAGGATGGTTTTGCAGGCTCATGGACTCACTGGAGGGAGATGAGCTCCATCCAGTCAAAGGGGTTGGAGGCGTTGTACCGCTTGGGGTTCCCCACAGCCACCAGCAGCCGGTCAGCCACAAACTCGATATACTGCAGAAGACGAACATGACTCAATGTGTGAGACATGTGCATCAGCAGTTGCTGCTGAGCAGTGCTGAAGGCAACAAGCCTCTCATGCAAAAGCAAGGTCCATGCCTCGATGTGAGCCTCTACAGCCCTTACACAGGGCAGCTTCCCTCGAGACAAGGTCTCGTCTGACAACAGCACCAGACCTGTGCAGCATTTGATGTGGGCACAAGGATCTTGTCATCTACATAAGCAGCACCCACTCAGATGGGCAACAGCCCACCCACTGCCTTACCTGTGCCATGAGCCGGCCGTTCATGCCGATGAGGTCCACGGGCAGGGCGTCACACACAAACTCGCGCTCAATGTCCACTGCCTCAGTCACAATCTCGGCGATACGCTCCTGGGACAGCTTGTTGTTGAGCAGCCTGCGGGAGGCGGGAAGGGAGGGAGCAAAGGGTGGAAAAACTGCAGGTATGTGGCAGGCTGCTGCTCGGCAGCCTAAGCCGGGGGCATGCCCTCGTGCATGAGCCTCCAGTGTCGAGGTGTGCTCAGAATTGGTAGCTTGGGGCAAGTAGCAAGCCGCTGAGTAGGCCTTGGCGGGAAAAATGACAAGGGCAGGCTCGGGCGAACAAGGCCGCTCTTCGGCGAGGGCCTGTGATGCTTAGGGAACTGCATGTGTACATCTCAGCCATACTGCAGGGCACTCACGAATACATTAATAAATAAATATGTCCAGGCCTCAAGGGCACAGCCGTAGCACTCACGAATAGAGCAAGCAGGCAAAGTCGGTGTGGAGGCCCTCATCACGGGAGATGAGCTCGTTGCTGAAGGTCAGGCCCGGCATCAAGCCGCGCTTCTTGAGCCAGAAGATGGAGCAGAAACTGCGCAAGGCGACAGGGTTGAAGCATTGCAGGGGTACAGGGTTGCGCACATATAACACAAAGATGAATACCACGCCATCAGGTGCACCCAACTATCACCCTGCCACCAGGCCACCTCACTGGCATGTGAAGTCCCCTGGAGTTGCTGTGCATGAGCAAGGTGGCGTGACAGGACTAACAGTCAAGTCGTGCACGAACAAGTAGTCATGCGCTTGCCTGCTGCTGCCTTACCTGCCGCTGAAGAAGATGCCTTCCACGCAGGCAAAAGCCACCAGGCGCTCAGCAAAGCACTCATTGCTACAGCAGGGAACAGGGACGGAATTCATACAAACTCCTTAACATGGCCAAGCAGGCCGCGACAGGCATAGCACATCACACACTGTACAAGCTGCTACGCACCCCCACCTTCGCGATCCTGGAAGTTCGAATGCAGCCGCCAGCTTCACAGCTTCCAAACCGCAGCTGGGCTGAGTTAAAGCGCATTGCATACATAGGTCCTGCTCCGTGCCCCGACCACTTTATACCCAACCACCCTCCTGTCGTACCTGGTGATCCACTTGAGCGCCCAGTCCGCCTTCTTCTTGACGACTGGCACCGTCTCGGTGGCGTGGAAGAGGCGGTTCTTCTCGGCAGAGTCCTTGATGTACGACTCCAGCAGCAGGGAGTACATCTCGGAGTGGATGTTCTCAATGGCAATCTGGAAGCCGTAGAAGGCGCGGGCCTGCACCGCACAGCAGTCACGAGTGTCAAGGTGAAGCGCCAAGTCTGTTGATACTTCATAGCGCTGGCGAGGGGAATGCTCAAGTGCAGCCACACTTCTCTGGCCAACCGGGCAGACAGGAATACCACCGAACCGCGCTACCAGCACCCCTTATTGTATTTGCCGTACACAGGAGGCAGACAACGGTGTTGGCGGAGGCATGTAAGAGGGACAAGCCCAACTGATGTGGACCCACTGCATGGCATCGAGCCCGGTGCCTATCAAGGGAAGGCTGATTTGAGAAGACTTCCAAGGGCGCGCTGCAGTCCGCGCTAAGCCAGGGTTAAATATCCTTGATAAGAAGCCTAACAAGGGTGGCTAGGCTGCGGAGCACAGAAACACGCACGCACGAGGGGCAGGAAGCGGTATGACTGAGTAGTGGCTCAGACTTGACGCGTGTATCTGCCCCACCCACTGCGCGCCGCACCACCGAAGCCGCACCTCGGGGACCTGCACCTCCTTCATGAACCGCACGCCCAGGTTCTCCAGCACGATGCCGTCAGACGCCGCAAAGAAGGCCAGCACGTGCGAGATGAAGTGCTTCTCGCCGTCGTTCAGCGTCTCCCAGTCCTGCACGTCGCTGCCCAGGTCAACCTCCTCAGCTGCAGGTCAACAAATTCGATGATTTTGGTTAGTTGGGAGGAGCGCTTGCGGCAGCTTCACTTGTGATACGCGCGGCCGCCGCCTGCCAACTAGAGCTGTGCATGCTTTGGGTTTGCTGCCCCAGCGGGTCCTAGGTGCGTGGAGCCAACCTTTATTTTGGTATCTGTTTATCTCGACCGCGGCGGTGGACTTGTGGAGTAAGCAAGCAAGCAGCCCTGATCACACCCCCGCTGGCCCACGGAGCTCTCACCCGTCCAGAAGGAAGCCTCGGCCTTCTTATACATCTGCACGTGCACAAAGCCCGTACTGTGTTAACGTGAGGGCCAAGATGCCGCCTCGGATGAGGGCCCCGCACCACCTCAGCACTCACCTCCCAAATCTCCCGGTATTTGATGGGAAACATAGTGAAACGGTCATCGTTGTCAGCGAGGAGAGGTTCAAAGGCATCGTTGGTTGAGTTGGCCATCGTGATGGGTGTGATCAGGACGTCGCACCTAGAGACCCTAGAGAAGAAGGTGAGTTTGAATTGGGACGGTATATCTAGTTGGACAGGTATGTAAGTGATGTAAACCACACCATGAAGTTCAAATGGTGGGTGGCGGTTTGACCCTGTGTGTGGTCTGCTACGCCCTGCTGTGTTCGAGTGGCCCCCGCCTGTCGAGCGCCTGGCGCACCTAGCTGCACGTCATCGGCACACGTCATTGGCCTAATCCAACCGATCAGACCAAATCCTGCTCCGATCAGACCAAATCCTGCTCCTCTTGGCACTGGGCAGTACCTGCTGCTCCCCTGTTGACGGCAGGGGCAGTGCTACTGGCAACCTTCCACCGCTTGCTTGCCAAACCCGCAGCGCCCTAGTACTTCATACTCGGCTCAGCGAAACAACCCTTTCAAGCAAAGGCTCGATATACACTTATGGGGTTTGGCACTACGCCGCTAAGCCCCACATGCTGTGTGTTGCCTACCCCTCGCTCGGTGCAATAGTCTCTCTCCCTGTACACCACGGCCGTTGGGCAGGGTAATGACGCTCTTTGTTTTTCGTTAGGCCCTTTGTGGTTACGGCACGTGCGTGGAAGTGTAGATGCAAGCCGGAATGAATCTCTGCTGTGTTGTGTTGTCTTCTTCAAGCTCGACCCACTGCCTAGTCAGACTGCCTGAGATGACAACAAGCTTGTTACCAAAGCAGAAGACAGCTAACACCCAAGGGTGTTGTGGGTGCAACCTTGGAAACCACACCGGGCCAAGCGAGCCGGCGAATGAAAACTTCAACTGTGGAGTAAGGATGCAACAGAATTCGAAACCACAACAAAATCCAGCTCAATGCAAGCTACAAGAATAGCAGGCAAACAGCCTCGTGGCTGGATTCCTCTATACCAGAACCAAGGCCTGCACAAAGATAGGGCCAAGGGGCCAATTCCTAGGCAACCATCCCCAGGAAGTGCTTCACTGGCGCACTCGCACGCCTAACTGATCCTGACAACGTTAAGTAGCCAGTAAGTATGCATAACCGCTGCCAGGAAAATATCCCCACCAAGCCCACAACAAAGGGACCTCCGGCAGTCAAACCGTATCGGCTTCGCAAGTTCATCTCTCGGTAGATCATCCCCTGGATCGCAGCCATGCTCGCAACCTACTAGCTGCTGGCCCCGCCACGTGCGTAGACAACCCCACCTTCCCCTGCCAGCAGGGGACGAGCCCCCTCACACCCCAGCCGCGGCAGGAGCCTTCACCTCCTCCGCCTCTCCCGGCCCGGCCCCAGGTGACTCGTCCCCCGACGCCGGCGCTGACAGCGCGCTGACCACGCCGACGACTACGGTTACGTCATCCAGCTTCCCGCCGGCAGGCTTGGACAGCGCCCTGACGAAAGGGCTGGTGGCGCGCTCGTGGCGCTCCACAGCAAAGGGAGAGACATAGGTGGGGTCCTGGGCGAGGGAGTGCGCCTGAAGGGCCAGCTGCTCAGCTAGCTGCTGGGCGGCAGCTTGGAGGGCGGCAGCGTCTGGGGCAGCTGTCAAGTCCTGCAACAATGCTGAATGATCAGTCTCACCAGCGCACTATAACCCTCCCCTTCATGCGGGATGGCTGAGCCGATGGGAGACAACACATGGGCACCTGGGGGTGTGACTACCCTGGTGACCATGGGCGGCCCTTAAAACCAAACCCAGGAGCCATGTGGTTTCCTTGGGCACAGCTGCTGTCAGAATAGATGCGCTTCATGTAGGTGCTGTGCGTCGAGACTCAGCACAAAGGAAGCAGGGGCAGCAGTTGCTCCAAAGCCAACGCCAGACTCACCTCACTGCCAGAGAAAACACCTGGGCGCCGAGGGGTTGACTACCCTAGTGAGTACAGGCAACTGTCAACCACAAAGCACCAGAATGGAAGCAGAAGCGGCTGCGCGAGAGGCAAGGCCAGACTCACCTCCAGCCGGGCCTGCACCAGCGCCACGAGGTCGTCCTCCCACAGGTTGTCAAATAAGCCGTCGCTGCCCAGCACAACCACGTCGCCGTCCTGCAGACAACCTCACGGACTTCCCAGTGAGGGTTGTGTTCGCACTACAGCGAGCCGACCATACCAACCTGGCGGAGAGCAGCCCGGCAGAAGAAGCCCTCTCAGCGTGGACACGCAGCAACCTTCGCCTCAACGGCTGCACGTGCGGCACACTCGTACCGACTGGGGCTCTTATGCGTGCCCACAGCCAGCTACTCCGACAGTCACTACTAATCCTGCACTTGAGGCTAGACCGCCCTTGCCTAGCAACTCCAGCATGATCCTCCGCCGCACTGAGCCCAACAGGCAGCTGTCACAACAAGCACTGCAAGTAACGTGCACCAGAGTCGATGCCACAGCAGCACCAAAGCAAGTATATCGCCATTCGTCAAGAAGCCAGCCTACATAAACCCCCAGCACTGCCATGCTCTTGAATAAATGCAGGCTTGCAGGTGAGATGCAAGTGCAATAGCGAACATACCCTACACCATGCACCCCCGCACCTGCACAGCCACTTCGTACTGCCGGGCCTGGTCGGGGTGGTCGCTGCCAGGCAAAAACTTTAGGGAGGCCATCTGGAAAGGCATGTTGAACTGGTGCTCCTGGGTCTGCGAGGGGGCACAGGTGGCGTGGAGTGATTAGTCAAACATCAGGTAAACCCAGCAAACCCAAAAAACGGAAAGTGTCTATACAGGGGCGATGGACCCCAGGGAGGGCGGCGCCTAGGCGCAACAACTCAGGGCACAAGACATCAAGGCGAGCAGATGGCAGGCAGTGTCCTCACTAACCTCGGCTTTGAACACAATGCCTGCTCCTCGGCGGATCACCGCGGCACTGCAGTCTCCCAAGGATACCAGCTTGAGCATGGCACCAGCCTGCAGCAGCCAGCAAAACAAACGCAAAACGCATTGCTTCTGGCCCCTAGGCTTCAAGTGGCAGCCCCCCAGAGACACCAAGGACTCACCACAGCCGCCCTGGAATCTAAATAGGAAACGAGCTCACCGGCATCCAACATAGCGACCTCAGCACAGCCGCCCTGGAGCCTAATAGGAAACGAGCTCACTTACACCCAACATATAGCGGTAAACACCGGCACCCAGCAAGGCGACCGAGGACCAGCCCACCTGCAGAGTCGCGAGGCACACAGTGCAGCTGCCAGGGGCATGGGCCCTGTCGTGCGCATGCAGCAGCACGGGCAGCGGCTCCTCGTGCTGCGCCAGCCCCTCCTCGCACTGCTCTAGCAGCTGCCTGCGGTGGCGCAGCAGGCAAAGCGCGCTGAGTCAGCGTGAGCCAGCACGGCCAGAGGAGCAATGCACATGGCGAGGCAGGGCGCAA
>BBXU01001199.1:0-15973 GCA_001598975.1 Parachlorella kessleri | reverse complement strand
GGGGGGGCAGCCTCATGCTGGTGAGTATGGGAAACCAAGCGAAGGAGAGAAAGCTTGGGGGGCCAAAAGAGAGTAACAGGGGACAAGTGGCCTGTGCAATACTGTCACCGTCCACGGGAATCTGTCAGCTACACTGTAAATTGCTGTCTGTATCACATGCGCTCAATGCCGCCAGACTGCTGCACGACGAAGTTCCAAAGCAAAGTGAGAGCACATAGGTGGTGTGGGCTTCAACACTTCCAGACCCCAGGGCACAGTGAGTTCATTTTTTTCCCACCGTCCTGACCTTATGGCAGGGAATCTTACCTGGGGTAGAGCGCGGGGTTGATCCCCTCCAGGGCCCAGCCGCCCACGCCGTCCGCCACGCCCACAGCCCCCAGCCCCTGGCCGCTCACGAAGAACGCGTCCTCGCCCCCGCTCTCCGCCTTGGCCGGGTGGGGGATGGAGGTGCCCGCAGCCACCAGCCGGAGCAGCTGCTGCGCCTGCTGTGCCTGCTGTGGCTCACCCTGCTGCGGCGGCTGCACCGCGGCGCCGGCTTCCCTGCCTTGTTCAGGCTCGGCAGCGCGCTGCAAAGCTCTGGCGACCACGGCAGGGTCGGAGCTGCTGGCTGGCAGCCCGGGCTGCAGCTGCTGCTCCTGCTGCTGCCAGTGCTCGTCCACGGAGGCCCTCAGCTTAGTCAGCAAGCCCCCAAAGGCTCCATTAGGCTCTCCTTCAGTGGGTGTAGTCCCAGGGGTACTGCCTTCCGGCCCCGGTTGCGGCTCCTGCCCCTGCTGAGCCTGCTGTGATGGCTCCTGCTGGGCCCGCTGTGCCGCATCGGCAGCCTCCGACTGCGCCATGACCGTCTCCTCTTGCTGTCGCTGTTTCCTGTCAGCCGGGCGCCCTAGCTGCTCTTCCTTCTCCTCCACTTCCTGCTGCTGCTGCTGCTCTTGGGAGGCCTCGGGCTCCCCAGACGCTGCCGCTGCTCCTCCTGGAGGCTCCACTCTGCTGCTCTCAGCCACAGCAGAGCTCCCAGCCTGTAGCTGCTCCTCCTGCTGCTGCCAGTGCTCCTGCACCGCGGACTCCAGCTCGGACAGAACAGCGCTGCCGCTGTCGTCCTCCGTTGCCGCCGCCGGCTGCTGGGGTGGTGACTGTTCCTTGGGGGGCAGCGTCTCCTGGGGCTCTGCTGCTGTCCCTGCTCCCACCTGTTGTGCCTGCTCCGCCTGTCGTGCTTCTGACGCTATGCCTGGCGCCGCCGGCTGTGGCTTGCCTGCTGCAGCAGCCTTCTGCAGACACGACGCGCACTCACCGGTCAGAAGGGCCAGTTATGTGAAAGTTACCTGGGTTTGGTGCTAAGCAGAGGTGCCCCAGAGCCAGCCCCTGCCTCCTAGTGCTGCGCTTCCCACAGCAACCAGTACCTACCAAAGGGAATGCTTCAGTTGAAAGCAAGCAGTTCCGCTACCACGAAAAAAGAACAGTGGGTTGGGCCCCCATGGCGCCCGCGCCTAAAGGCTTCATCACCAACTACTGCCAAGGTATGGCCTGCTAACAAGCAGCCATGTGCCATGCTTGCTGTTCTCGCAGCTGGCCAGTCCTGTGCTTCCCACCCACCGCCTGCCAAGCAGCCAGCAGCTGTCCAAGACCCAAAGCCCACCTATCACTCTTCCGTCAGTCGTCTGAACGCTGAACGACTTTTACACCAAAACCAATGTGAAGTATACAAAATAAAGACTACACATGTTCCTTCACCTGTGCTTGATATTGCCGCTCCCAGAGCCTCTCTGCTGGCTCCACCACAGATCCACGAGACACCTCCTGCCGCCAGCCACCCCCAGCCTACAGAGTAAGGCCAGCAAGACTAAGGAGTCCCATCCAGGCCTCTGAAGTTGCTGAGGGTCCTACACCTTGGCCCTCAGGCTCCGTGCGCCCAGGTTGGTCGACATACAACCCTAGGCACCTAAGTAAACTTTTGCAGCCCGAAAACTGCACACCCCAAAGGTCTGGAGTGCAAGGCACCCAGTATCACAAACACCCGCTGAAACAGCAGCGTGTGAGGTAGGTTGGAGGCCATACATGGGCGCCCTGCCAGAGCCCCTCTGGTAACACTCTACTAGTGCGCTTTGCTGCTGCATGCTTTGCTGCCAATGGCTGCTCTGCTGAGAAAGTGCAGGTAGCTTGCAAGGAAAAAGGACTGAAGGAGATAAATTCAATAAACCCAAAGAGTACCAAACAGGGAGGCGCGAAACTCATGCCTTGCCCCTGCCCAAGCCAAGTTCTGCGCAGCTAGGGGCCAAGTCAGGTAGGCTGCTCTCCTGCCCTGGACCTTACATTGGGGCCTCAGCCCTGCTCCTGCACACCTAGGGCTGTCTGCTATTCTGCTTGCCTCACCTGCTGCGGCGGTGGCGGCGGGCTTTGTTGCGTGGCTGGTGGCGGTGGCGGCGCCAGCTTTGCTTCTGGCTGTGGCGCGGGCTTGTTCGGTGCTTCCGACGCTGGCTTGCCCGGCTGCAGACACGCCCAGGACACCAGCTGGTAAAGGGCTTGCGGGCTACTCCTTCCACCACAACAAAGCTAAAAGCACACTAGTCCGGCGAGGGCACCAGACACAAAATTGTCCCAGAGTGACAGAAAGGAGGCAGGGCACAGGGAGTGGTCCAGGCCACTCAGCCGCCTCTCCCCATGATAGTCACACAGACTACCCCATCCATACACATACGCAAGCCATGCCAGAGCAAGCACACTGCAAGGCAACGTGGTCCAACCTTATGCCAGCAGCGCACCTGCAGCAGGGGTGCCAGGGCATCCTTGGCAGCGGCAAACGCTCCCAGCACTGCAACTGCCGGCGCCCTTGCCCCCCCTGAAGCTAAGTACTCTGCCACCCCCGCCTGCTTCTCCCCAGGCCCCTTGGTGCTGCTACTAGCATCCGCGGGGCCCTTGCTCTGGCTTGCCTGGCTGCTGCTGGCAGGAGATACAGGGGCCACGGCAGGCTTTTGGCTAGCTGGGGTGGCTGGTGTAGGAGCAGCAGCAGGTACCCCGCCTGGCAAGGGCCCGCTGCGGCTGCTGCCGCCGCCGCGCCCGACTTCGCCCGCCGGCGCAGGCTGTGCTGGCGCAGCAGGTCCAGCTGGCGCGGGGGCGGCCCTGCCGCTGCCGGTGCCAACGCCCCGGGTGGTGGCACCAGTAGAGGAACTTTCCCTAGTGGCCGCGGAAGGCTGCAGGCTGCCGCCGGCGCCAGCACCTGCGCCTCTCAGCGCACCGCCAGACGGGCGTGCAGGTACTCCATCTGGGTACTGCACAGGTACTGCAGGCCATGGACCCGGCCTGCTGCCCCCGCTGCTGATGCTGCTGTCGTCGGCGCTCGCGCCGCGCAGTGCTCCGCCGGAGGGGCGCTGCTGTGAGGCGGGTGGTGGCCCGGCCGACGTAGAAACTGAGTCGCCGGCCTCCTCCCCCATGCTGCGCTGCGCTTCTTGCAGGGCGCGCTGTGCGCTGTCCGCCAGGTCAGCCACCTCAGCACCCTTGCCTTGCTCGCTCATGGCAGCCGCAAGCTCCTGTAGGAGCAGCAGCAGAAAAAGCCAAGTAAGCCTACTATATGCCATGCCCCCCTCAAGTTGATGCATGCTGAGGGGCGTGGTCACAGCCGCCACATCACCTCGACGGTAGGCCAGCTCTGTAGCGGTTGCTCTACAGCTCTCACAACCGCTTTATGTGCAGCTGCTCCTGACTTGCTAATGGTAAACTCAAACCTCACCCTCCACACACAGTCCTCAAATACCCCTGCTGCTATCCCAAACACTGTCGTGTAGACACCTACCCATCCCAGCAGTCACCCCCTACCTGCTGAGCCTGCTGTGCACGCCCCATCGCCGCCTTAGCACGGTCAATCCTCTCCTGCGCGGCTGCAGCCAGTGCCGCCCTGTCACCCTCCTCCCTAGCAGCTGCCTCCTCACGTTGCTGCTGCCGCCACCACTCCTGCTCCTGCTGGCGCCACTGCTCTTGCTGCGCTTGCTGCTGCTGCTGCTGCACGGTCTGGTCGAGTACACTCTCAGCAGCAACAACTGGAGGAACAGTGGGGGCCGGCGAAGCAGCAGGAGCGGGTGCTACAGGGACTGGACGCACAGCTGCAGCAGCCGCTCTCGAAGCAGCCCTGGGGGCCCGGACATCTGCAGCCATTTAGTCATTTAGCCATTTAGCATTTCACATCCATAGTTAACCAGGAATCAAATGGATATCTCAAGATGGAATTGTGTCCGTCGTGTCGTGTCCTGCCAAGGGGACGGCTTAGGCAATGACTAGCATGGTACCCACCAACGGTAACGGGTACTGGTTGCAAAGGGGAGCACTGTCACCGGTTGCCTTCCCCGTCACCACCTTGAGGCAGCCTCTCAAAGAGCCCTACCATGAGCTTGTCCCTGGCTAAGCAGCCTGCTTCTTGCACTCACCGACAGGCGCAAAACTTGGGGAAGCGGCCGCTGGAGCGACCCTGGTCCCTTGGACGCCAGCGTCAGCGCCTGCGCCTTGTGCTCCATTAGCGCCAGCGCCCTCTCCGGAGGGCTGCCGGCGTGACAACATGCGTAGGGCAGCCAGCGCAACGGCCACCACAACCACTGCTGTTGCCACTCGGGCAGTTGTGGGGTCCGAAAGAGGGCTAGGCATGCCAGCGCGGTGGTTGCCAGCCCTGCAACCCAATGAAAGCACAACAGTGACTGCTTTGAGATGCATCTGCATGACACAGCCACTGCACAGCCTTCAATGAGAGAGCTGTAGCAGCAGAGAGAGAGGGGCAAAGCTGTCACTGGGTTGATTGCGGCCCTGCAGGCAAGCCACAAACAGCAGAAGCATCAAACCTGTAACACCGCACTTCCTGCAGGCACCCTAAACACCGGCCCACGCACACCCAACAGCAGCCCTCCTCTATAGCCAAAAACTTAGATGCAAGACAAACAGCCTGGAGGATATCAGCACGCTGGAGAGTCGCAGAATCCTTCCTACAAAGCGAGGAGGGCTTTCGAGGATTCCAGCGTGCTGATATCTTCCCGGCTGTTTGTCCTACGTCTAACTTTCTGGCCATTGATAGCACTTGTTTCTGCTCACCTCGACCCCGAGGCGGGTGCCATGTAGGTCTGGTACCGGGAGTACAGCTCCCCTCTCCTGAGGTCGGCATCGCGCAGCCACTGGCGGACAGCCGCCGTCGGAGTGCTGGCGGCCTCTGAACTGACTGTCTCCACAGGGGGTGGTGGAGGGGGAGCGGCACGCCGCCTGGCAGCTTGGGCAGCCCCCGGGGTCAAAGCCAGGTGTGACCCAGCGAGAGGTAGCAGCAGGGCGGCCTGCAAGGGATGATTAGTTGCTGATTTGTGCTAGAGTGAGGGCGCCCTTGTGGTGAAGCTTGGCAGGTTGCAGACAGCGTCTACACAAAGCACCGGCCTCCTAGGGTGGCTATGATGAGCTATCAAATCGCACGACAACCCACAAAACAAGTGCATACAGGGTACTACAATTACTTCACAGTGAGGTACTGGGGGGTGCTCAACCAGCTTGTCAGAGAGCCACTTACCCCTGCCGCCACGCGCAGTACCCAGGCAGGAACTTGTGGGCGGGGGGGAAGGCTGTCCTGAGGCTCCTGTATGGAAACAGGCACCAGTTAGGGGCCGTCCTCAAAGGCAATAACTGACTCTCTTGACTAACACTTAGAAGTAAGCTAGTGTTCCTACGAACATGCCGATGAACCCCGCCACCTGAGCCTCCCCTGACCTGCCGCACCTGGCCAGCAGAGGCGACGACAACCTTTCGGCCACTAGAGCGGCGTGACAATCGGGGCGGCACCCTCTTCCACCGAGAGATGGGCAAGTGAGGGGCACCTGTAGAACTCCCCACCGAAGACTGCTGCAAAGCCTGAACCATGACTCAAGAGCTAACCCAGACTCTTCAAAGCCTCTGGAAAGACTTAAGAATACTAGTTCTGAACTGCTAGGAACGCAAAACAACTCGATAAGTGTACAATACGCATGTAGTAGGATGCGTTGTTGCCGTCAACCCCGATATAGCCTTTTGGTTTCTGGGACAGCCAGATCTCTATCTCTTCCAATTGCTCATGCTAGACCCGATCGCTTGTTGGCAGAGTTCCGGGCGCTGGATGGGATGGCGGGATCCCTTGGACGGCTGTCAAGTGTTCTTAGTAAGGGTGGCAGGTAGTGCAAACATGGTGGAGATAGGGTATAGCTGTACGGAGGGCTGGGCTGGTGCAAATGTGCTTTACCGTGGATGCAGGCATGGCTGCGGTGCTGAGATGGACTGCTTCACACTGTCAGTCAGGTAGTGAGCAGAAAAAGTTGTCTTGCAGTTGAGCAGCGGAGGCTAGCTATGCACGCACAAGGTTGAGTAGAGCAGGTCGCAGCAGGATGTGCAGACAAGTAAGGTAATGTTGGCAGGGACAATGCCTTTTAAATCAAGGGCAAGGAGGCAGCCAAACGTAATGCATGCTCTTCTACAAGTTCTTCCTAGCGAGGCTAAGCAACCATTCCCCTGGCTCTTACCGCTTGAGCCGTCCGACTGGAATATCAGTCACCTCACTTGATGCATACTGGACAGGAGCCGCAATGCCCTTGCTGGCCAAGTGGGAGACAAAACGCCTGGCCCTCTTGGTCCCCGCTGGATCAGGCTTGCTTGAAGCCAGTCCTGCAGTAAGAGTTGCCAATACCTAGCTCCCTAGCACTGCACCGTCGTGTCCCTACACTTGAGCCCTCTTGTATGTTAGTAAAGACTCGCCAGCCAGTGCCAGAGTGTGATCAGTCCAAAATGGCAGACATGCCCAAACCAGCCGCCGGGCCACCGCCAGTATTTAGGCAAGCAGTTGCCTGTGGCCAGAGGCAGGAAAGCCGGTTTCGTTGGTCGGCAGGCACAGCATTTCAGCATTTCGTGACAACGTCGGTATCTTCCATGCTGTGTGCCTCGCATGGCCCTCCCGCCGGCAACATTTCGTCTTCTCTCTCGCCCTTTGACTCCCGGTGGACCCAGTAAATGCCGCACAGTCCTCACAGGCTCTTTCTAGCAGGCCAAAGCTCCATCGCCGTGGGCTTGTCGTCAGCAGCTCCTTTCAAATAGTCATCGTGGTGCGGTGGCTTTGAGACTTGCAGTCTATCGCGTAGTATTTGCGGTGTAAAACTCTGAAGAGGGGCTGCTGCCGTGGCGGTAAGCCGCGCAGCTGCGTTTTAGCTCCCGCTGCCAGCTGCCGTAGCAACTCACGTTGACACGGCCTCCTGGAGCCCGCTACAGCCCACCTTGGCGCTGATAATGCATGCAGACACCCATATCGCCGGTTTGTGTCCACTGGAGAGCGGCCAGGTGGCCCTGCAGCACAGTATGGCCCACCCCTGTCAGGACGCTGTCGCCGCGGCTCCTGTGGCCCAGCGAGAGAACGGCAAGCCCAGGTGCTTCAGGAGGCTTGCCTTATGGCTCCGCAACCTGCATTTTGGCATCTCTTCTTGAGGCTGCAGCTCAGGGGGGTTGACCACCTCGGTGCTGACTTGGGCGTGTTATGCTGGTTGCAGTATGCTGCCAGTGGACCTGGATGCCCTGGTGGACAACGTACGCTGCTCAATATGCATGGGTGAGTTAGCTGTCAGGCATAAAAGAGTCAAGGTGCCTGTTTGCGCTTTCTGTTGCGTCCACCACCTTGAAAATCACTCCATCCTGCCAGTAGTGCGACGTTGTGCTACCAAGGCTGCAAAGCAAGGCAACCTGAGCTTGCGCAGTGAGGGTAAGGCTTCCAAGTGCACTGAGAGCATGTCCCAATAAGAGCTTGGTTCTGGTTTTGCAGGCATCCTGCGTAACACTCATGCAGTCTCTGTTTGCATGCATCGCTTTTGTAAGGCGTGCATCGAGAAGTGGCTTCGCAGTCAGCGGTGAGTCGGAATGTGGGATGGCCATTGCAAGGACATCCTCTCCGTGCTGCGAGCACAATACCGTTCGCATACTAGTACAGCTTGGACTCTGTCAACATACACCTTGCTTCCAGTGCAGGGGTAACAACTGCCCCCAGTGTCGTGTCGAGTTCTCAAGCCGCAGGGATTGCCGAGCGGTAAGTCGTCCTGCAAAGGGCTTTAACACGATTGTAATTCTAAACTCCCACTGCCTGCAGCCACATCAACTTGATAGGTGTTGTTATCTGCTGGCAGCCAATTCTTTGATTGCGCATTCATGGTGTTGCATCCCCTCCCGCAGGACCCCCAGTTTGACCACTTGCTCAAGATTCTCTTCGGCGACCTAGATGCCTTTGAGGAGGCCATTGCGCCCTCCTCCAATACTCTGGAGCGTGCAAAGGCCATTGGCAAGATGCTGCTGAAGGTGCAGTGCTGCCGCCAGTCTGACTGTGTGATCTTGTGCCTGTGCTATACATTTTTGCAGACGCATGGTCCCTGAAGCTCTATGTTTTTTTGTCCTGTAAGTCCAGGCCAGATGCTTAAAAGCTTACGTACCCAACCTAAAGGCCATGCAGGTCTTCAGCGCCGCTGGCTCCTTACCACACCTTTCTTATCTCGTCACAGGCACAGGAGGAGCGCAAGCAGCGGCCACCGCCACCGCCACCGCCCAAGGCAGTGCCGCCACAGCCAGGGTTGCACACGCAGCCCACGCAGCAGCAGCACTCAGCAGCCCTTGCATCTGATGCCATGGTGCATATCACTGTGACCACAGGCGCATCTCAGCTGCCAAAAGTACAGCAGGCAGCCAACGTGCCGCTGTCAGAGGCTGGGCAGGCGAGCAGCTCGCACCAGCTGGGCCATGCAGCATCGGGTTCCCCTGGCACCCTCACCAGCCTTAAACGCAGCCTCTCGCAACAGGGTGTGGGTGAGGCATCCGCCAGCGAAGCCGAGGATGCAGCAAAGCGACAGCGGACCTCCACTCCAGAGCTGCTCTCGCCGACGGGGGTTAAGTATAGGTGGGCGGCAAGTGTGCCAGGCCTTCAATGTGATTACAAGGCCTATTATGGCATGTATGCTGCGTAGCCAAGCCGTGCAATGCAACATGTCTCATGCATGGAGGGGCCATGCAACAACTGCTGACTACGGCTGCAGCTTTTGTTCTGCCCTAGCACCCTGTCACAAGTTTGATAGTGCTGCAGGGGAGTAAGGTTGTACAATGGTCGCTATCAGGCTCGCGTCAAGTTCGGAGGCAAGGAGACCGGCCTGGGGCACTTTGACACGCCCTTGGAGGCGGCCAAGGCATATGACCTCGAGCAGCTGCGGCGCCTTGGCAGCAAGGCGCAGCTCAACCTACCACATCTCAGGTGAGATAGAGGCAGCGGTCTTCACGTCAGGGACCCTTCCTGATGCTTCATTTGATTGGCTGCCTTGCAAGGTAGCTGATGGTATCAAGCCTTCACCTCTGACAGTAGGGCTGCCATTGATGTACTATTCACATGAATTGCTGACATGTTTGTGTTCGCGTTGCGAGCAGGCAGCAGTACAAAGAGCAGCTTGGTCAAGAAGGCGGAGACACTGTTAGTGTTCCTGGAAGCAAGCCCTCCACACAGGCAGCCCAGCCGCCGAGCAGCAGGCAGCACGTACAGCAGCTAAGCCGTCAGCGGTCTGGAGAGGCAGCTGCCGATGAGGTTGCTAAAGCCCGGGCGCAGCAGTTGGCGCAGCAGCGGCCCATGCGGACTGCGTTTGCGGGGGTGACGCCTGTGGCGCAGATTCGCCTAGAGCCAGCCGGGGGGCTGGAGTGGGCGATGCGTTACCTGTGCTGCCCAGCAGGAATGAGCATCGGAGAGCTTAGACAGGTGGGGGCATTGGGCTGTTAGTCGTGAGGCCACAGCAGCAGTAGCAGTGTTGTCTTAGAACAGCTGAAGATGTGACCGTTCTGTGGCCTGGTCTTAGCGGCCCCATTCTGGTTTGTTGACTCACATGGCAGCCTGTAACCCTTCCTTGTACAGCTGCAGGTTCTACCCTAGCCCATGGTTAACACATATTTTACTCCAGTCGCGGTCTTCCTCGTGCAGACGATGGCCTTTGGCCTCAGCCAGCAGTACGGCACAGCCGCCTTTGCACGGCCCTTGGGGTTGGCAGTTGCCAATGACCTGGACTCCTCCGCCAACTTTGACGCTATCTGCACCACCAACGCCGAGGGCTCCCTGCTCTTGCGTGACCGTGTTACGATACGGTGAGGGTGGCGTGGTACGGCAAAGGTCGGCTTGCAGGGTCTGCAACAGGATAACTTTGCCGTCACAGAAGTACTATTTTGGCGCGGCCACGAGGGCCTGTACAACCTTTTACCTCACAAGAGTGATGTAGCACTGGACAAGCCAGCAATTTTGGATAGCATAGTCTGCACCATCACCATGTAAGATGCGGTTTTAGTGCCGCCTACCTGTTGTCTGGGGGAGCCTCAACTTGATGCTCGCTGACATGCCCATGTGCATGCTTTGCAGTGAGCTGGTGGACTTGCTGGAGGACTGCACTGAGGAGCTGGTTCTGGAGTATACTTGTTGAGGCCTGCATTTGTGACCAATGCTGACCGGCATGTCCCATCATGAAGCCTGTGAGAAGTTTTTCTAGCCAAAGCTAGGCTGTGGGGCTTGAAAGGGAATGGGATGCTGGCAGCGGCCATCTTGTGTTCTGGCCTGTCAGATATGGGCAAGGGCGTGCTGGCCCTGAAAACACATGGACTTGTAACACATGCGAACACCCTGCCAGGAAGCTTCATGCTGCTAGAAATGAGCCGACTCTTGTACCAGCAGTGCTGCTTTTCCCTGTCGTTTTCTTAGGAAATCATTTTGTTACAGGCTTGAGAGTCTCCAGGCGAAGCAGCATGCACCTGCCGCTAAGTGTGATGTGTGCTTTAGTAGATGTTCTTTGCCTGCTGCTGGTATTGTATATTCTTTTGCTCTCGTAAAGTACAATACAACAATACACTCCTTACAGCAATGCTCATCACTGCCTACTGTCATGGATGGGGATGTGATCAGAACGTGATCAAGGCCAGGGCGCCGAACTGCCAGCGCCATCTGGTCTCCACATTAGTCTTAGCAAGCCTGCAACAGTTATTCCCTCTGTCGAGACGGTAGTACCTTACTACAAGTTCATGGGCAGGTTGGGTGCGTGCTTGTCATCATGGTGCGCTACCGATGCGAAGCCCTGCTGCCAGTCGAGGCTGCTGAGTATATTCTGGAGCGTGATGGTTCGGCTTTCAGGTGCTATCTGCTTGTTCTCTGCCCCGGTGCTGTACGCAGGCTAAACCTGGGTGTAAGTGAGACCTAAACGCACCCTCCTGCAGGTCGCTAGTGGCGGAGAGCTTCAACCTCCAGCACCTCAAGTTTGTTCAGCTGTGGACCTGCGATGGGGTGGACTATGCCAGGCTGCTGACTAGGCCCAGGGTGTCTAGCTGGGTAAGAGTCCGCTTAAAATCCTGCTGGCAAACTGTTAGAACAAGGCCAGCAGCAGCAGCAAGCAGCTCAAGGGGCATCTTATGGACCAGGGTCCCCAGTGTGCATTGACATCCCTACCCATTCTATGTCGCAGTGTGCTAGATAGTGTGCTTGATGATGGGCGCCGCTCCTCCGCAGGTGCCAAGGCCTGCGCTGCGCTTGCTGCCAGGCAGGGAGCTGGCCTTCATAGATACCATACGTTACGACCCTGAAAAGCTCCGGAAGCCCCCATACGTCCTGCATGTGCGCACAGAGCTCCCCGTCTTGGGATCTAAGGTGAGGCTGTGATAGGCCCTGAATCCCGCCATAGCACATAGCACAGGCACCTCTGCGTGCGAGATCTCCCAAGTACCTGGCAAGCGCACCGCGTGTGCCTGCAGCATGCCTGCAAGTTGCCTCCCCTACCCTTCTCGCAGTGTCCATGCTCCTGCTGCCATCATATCAAGCTCTTAGTCAGTTGACGCGTGGGGCGCATGCACCAATGCAGGCTGACGTTAGCAGCAGCCTGACCATTGATTATGTTGCACCCAACTTGACTCGGCAGACGCTGGAGGGACATATCAACATTCACCTGGCAGGGGTAAGGGATCACTTGTTACGCGATGTTGCCAGGACCTTGCCTATCAGCACTGCATCGTGCACGGGCTCCGCCTGACGCCACACATTAAGGGCTCTGCTCAACAAGAAAAGCTTGCAACGACGTCCTCAGCAACAAGACGTGCTATCAACGCGTTGCAACATGCCAGAACAAGACATGTGAACCCCTGCATGCGGGCAAGCCACTTGCATTGCACCTCCGCACTGTGGGGCTTTTATGATGCAGGTCGGAAGCCTGGCTGAGCGAATGGTGAGGAGAAGCTTGCAGAGGACTTACGAGCGCCTGCCTGCCGTAGTTGGGAAGTAAGCAGCAGTGCTTGTTGCAACAGAGGCATGCCAGTCTACATGACGTCTGGTGGCTTTTATATGCGCTGCCGTGCCTTCCACCTCTGGCACGGACGTGCCCCTTTTGGTTCAGCCCAGACCCTGAGCTGCAAGGTTGGATTGTTGCTGATGACAACTGATGTGGTCTGAACTGGTGTCAGTTGGAATGGGTGGATGCATTGCCAGAGGTCCTTGCCTCAGTGGCTGAGCCTGGCCTTGTTGCAGGTGGGCCCAGTATAGGGCCGTAGTGCTGCAGCAGCCGGGCGGGCAGGCAGTTTTGATGGCGGGCCGGCCCGCCTTTGCCTTCTCGCCGTGCTCGGCCTTGCAGAGCCCCACACCAACCCAGGTGACCTAGCAGGGGGTCCTGGGCATTCCCGTTCCCAACGCTGCCTGCAGTGCTCAGACGTGCCACCAGTAGTCACACTTTTGTGGGTGGTGAGGGGGCATGGGCAGTGCAGTGCAAGAATGAGGTGTGACTTACTTGGCATTGGCTGGGCTGGATGCATGGTGTGACGAACAGTGTAATCAGGAGTGGTGAGCCAGGCTAGGCCAAGGTATGCCAGGTATAGTAAGGGTGGCAGGTAGTGCGAAGAAGGGGTACTGCGTTGAAAAGTACTACCAGGGCTGGATGCAAGTACATCCTGGGTTGTGCCTGAGTTTTGATCCAGTAGGTTGCTCCCCTCCTTGTCATAGGTTTGCTTTGATTGCCTCTTGTGATATCCGATGCAGGGAGTGCCAGCTGTACCCAAGGTACCATCTTGGGACGTAGGGGAACTCCTACGAAAACTCGAGTCTGCCTTGGCACCCATGTCCGGCTCTGCTAGAGCAGCAAAGCAGCACGCAAAGCGGCCAGGCGATAGAAAGTAGAACACTTCCGGGCTGCAGCAGTGGCCTAAGAAGCAGCAGCTAGGCTTGCGTGAGGCCAAAGGCCTCAAGGCTGTCACCTGACGGTGCAAAATGCAAGGCCGGCTCAGTGGACTTGCCTACGAGTTGGGGTACACATTCTGAGGGCTTCCTGTTTTCCACTTTGACATAAACAGTCAGGCGCACCCCAACTGTGCTTCAAATGCTGTAAGTTGGGGCTAAGTCGGGTTGCCAAGCGCAGGGCAACCACAAAGGCAACAGTACCCAGTGAATGAAATTGCTAAGAACACCAAGCTCAACCCAAATGGGGCGGAAGGGGAGGTAATAGCCTCGCAGGCACCTAACACCAATCAAGTGTGGCACAGAGCGCACCGCCAATAGAAAGCACGACCTGCGCTGCGCACTGCAGTAAAAAAAATGTCATGTGTCACTGTCACAAGTCTTGCGCAAGTGGCAACAAGAAGCAGAGCTGAGGTAGTCAGAACCGTGGGACTTAACCATGCCTACTGGACCCCCCTGCAACTGAGGGCACAGAGGCAAGCTGCTGTGGTGGTCTGCCACAGCCCACAGCACGGCATGAGATGCCAACAGAGCCCCACGCCAAGGGCACACAGAACAATAACCTACCAACCATCAAGTGAGACATACTGTAGCAGTCAAAGGAGGATCACGGCAAGCCCACGACTAGGAATGACCCACATAGGTGGGATGGACTGAGACTGATGTAAACCTCGGCTGGGCCTGCCATTGGAAAGGGAGATTGAGTATCCACAAGGCCGTGTCCAGCCGCACCCAATCCAGGAATTGCTTGGCAAGATACCTGCACCGCCCTCTGTTGATGCTGTGCTGCGCTGCGCTACGCTTGTGGGGTATGCTGCCGCCCCAAGCACCTCGGCGAGCGCTCACGCCTTGCCATTGGCTAAGCCGTTGGCCAGGGGAGCACCTGCCCAGTTCCGAGGCTGCTTCAAATGCAGGCCCCGCCTCCGAGTCACAAACGGCCACAGCAGCAGCCCCCCGGTGCAGCCGATCAGCACGCACGCGACCATGCTCGACAGGGAGCCGCTGAACCAGGGGGAGCAGCCGCTGGCAGCGGCGACGCTTGCGGCCGCGGCGGCGCTTGCGCCCGCGGCGGGGACCTTCCCGCCGGCGCCTGCGCTGGGGCCCCCTGCTGACGTGGTGGCCACAGGTGTTGACAGCTGCCGCGCCACAGCTTGGGGGGCTGCCTGGGATTTCGCGATGTGGCCGATGTAGTCGGCGTGATACAGCCCCTGCTCCCGGTAGTTGTCGGCCTGCAGCAGCGGGCAGCGGCGGCCGCTGAGTCGCTCATAGCCAGCGCGAACCACCAAGTGGGGGCCTCTTGGACGCAGGGCCAGGTGGCACAGCACCCCCGCTGAGCCCTATATTTGGCAACATGGTTGGCAGCGCACTGCTACACGTCACTGTTCCAGCCCTGCCAGGGCCGAGGTAAAAAACATCCACTTTCTTTCCACCTGTCGGCGCATGCACATACCACAGGAACAGGCATCCCCTAGACAGTCTGACAAGGCCACTTAAGACACGGCTGGCCAAAGCAAACAACAGCTTTCCGCCCAACAGACCCTTCACGAAGTAGCCCACCACTGCCTTGTACGTTTGGGGCAGCGCTGCATGGATGCTGCTGCTTTTCAGGGCCTTTCCAACAGGTCAGTATGTAAGTGACCCACAGATCAGAATAAGGGTATCTCCAGCATGCACCCCCCCCCGGCCATGCTAACCGCCCCATGAAAAAGGGCTGAGCTGCGGAAAAGACCCACAGACCAGGGGAGGGCTCCCCACCACCTGCCATCTTTTTGCCATGGTAACAAAGCCATGAAGGCAGTACGAAACAGCCTTCAGAGGCTATATGGAGTACTGACCAGCAGGCCAGGAGAACACTCTCCTTTACCCACCTTGCACTTGCCGTGGTAGTAGCCCGCATGCACGATGAGGTGAGGTCATGACCACCAGGCCAGGGAATATTCTCCTTTACCCACCTTGTCCTTGCCGTGGTAGTAGCCCGCATGCAGGATGACCTGGTCCACCGGCAGCCCCTGGTTCTTCCGCTTCTTGGCCACATCTGCACCCAAGCCATGCTATGAGTCATAAGGACGAGTCAGCTACCATCCCAAGCCCTGGTTCTTCCGCTTCTTGGCCACATCTGCACCCAAGCCAAGCTATGAGTCATGAGGACGAGTCAGCTACCATCCCAAGCCCTGGTTCTTCCGCTCCTTGGCCACATCTGCACCCAAGCCATGCTATGCGTCATAAGGATGAGTCAGCTACCATCCCAAGCCCTGGTTCTTCCGCTCCTTGGCCACATCTGCACCCAAGCCATGCTATGCGTCATAAGGGTGAGTCAGCTACCACCACAGGCCCCTGGTTCGTCCACTTAAGGAAGGGGACGCTCCATCAAGCACCAAACCCAGCTGAACACCTGCCAGAGCGAGACCTTCCAAGGCGCCCAAACCTCCAGCCATTTCACGGCTGGCGCATAAACCCAGCTGGGGTCCCAACAACACAACCATTGGGTGTGGTGTGGGCCTGTTTACCTATGTTAGAGTACTGGGCATGCGGCAGCAGGCGGTACCTCATCCCGGGGATGTCGGTGCCCATCGTCACCAGGTACCCCATTATAATCTCGTTCCAGGCGGTCTGCAGCGCGCGCAGCAGGCAAGAACTTGGCCAGTTTCAGTCAGCCAGCCAGCAGAGTCAACAGCCCGGGGAGTGGCGCGGGTGTGGTGGTGGGTAGGGTGCGAAGCGGGCCCGTGGGGGGTTGGGGGTGCG
>BBXU01001194.1:0-47473 GCA_001598975.1 Parachlorella kessleri | reverse complement strand
CCAGTCTCCAACAGCACAGGCTTCACCACCCTCAAGCGAACTGACTGACCACACAATCGTCAATGTCGGAGGCAGGCAGCACAAACAGAGGAGAGATGAGGGTGAACCGTACTGTGACAGGGCAGCATACATTTCGCTTTGGGCTCTGGCTCATGCCTGAGCCTAATCCGGTAGGGTCCTCAACGACTTGCAACAAGACCACTGGAACAGCAGGTGAGGCTGACCTCAGTCACCATTTGGTCAGGTGACTCACCTTTAGTCGCTGCTCCGCCTTCTCCTTCTCCAGCAGCACAGGCTTGAGCACCTCATAAACGTTGGGCGGCGTGGCCTGCTTACTGTCTCCCGTGCCAATGGACGTAACCAGTATGAACTTCTTCACGCCTGCTTTGGCTGCTGCCTCAATGACGTTGATGTTGCCCTGCACACGCGGCGGGCAGGTGGGGAAGGGTCCGGCAACTGCACGCAAGCCAGCTGGGCAGAGGCACATCCCATTGCTTGGCACAGTTGCCCCGCTGACATCCTTCCCGTGCTGGCTGTTGAGTGGAGGGTTGGCTGTTGAGTGAAAGACTGGTCCTACTGAGTCCTAGTGGTGAGCAGGCATATGGCGTAAGACCCAGGCACACCTAGGGCCAGCCTGTTCGTCATGTACCCTAGAGACAGGCAGGCAAGTGGTGCTGGGACTCCTGCTGTGAGCATCATCGTCACAAACGCGGGTCCTGTTTGCGGACCAACATGCAATTGTTGCGACGTACCCAGGGGCACATGCACTATCACATGCCAGGCGGACGCCTCAATCAAGCTCCCACTGTCCACAAATGCCTTGGGTGAAGCCCCTTGGAATGCTAGTGGTAGCCCTGCTACCACCTTCTCAGAGTCTTCACTGCAATACCCTCATGGAAAGGAAGAACAGTTGCCAGCTATCCACCGCTCCCTACCTGCGAGTCTACTTGGGGGTCAGCTGTTGTGCCGCCCAGCGTGCTGACCACAGCGTCCACACCATCAATGCTCTCGATTGCTCGCTCCACATCACCCTTGTTGAGGGCATCGCCCTTCACTACAATGGCCATCATGCCCTCAATCTCCTTCCTGCACCCACAAGCAATGCAGAGTACACAGCTTGGCCTCATTTTGCTCTCTGTTGAGGGCGTAGCCCTTCACCACGATGGCACCTCAATCTCCTCCCTGCACCGAGAAGCCGCGGTTTAAAGCGTTGGAACGGCACCATTTAAGGTCTCCAGTTTGTGTGTGATTCTGCTTTATTCCTGGGGGTGAGCACGCCGTCATTCCTACAGACGACCAGTTCGTCCGTAGTCTGAGGTGCAGGGCGGGGGGCCGGGGCAGGGGGGGGGGGTGTAATCCACTAGATTTCCCCAATAAGGCCCTGCTGTTGACTATATGTTAGGAATGCCAATGTGTGATACATTCAACAGTGCATCTGTTTTGGTATAAGGTCGATGGGGTTTCAGCTGGCATTGGCAAGTCCTGCACTCAGTCATATACCCAACACCATACCAGCAAAACAGTCTAGAGGCCATGCACCTTCCCCGCAAGGGGGTTGCCGAGATGCAGCGGTGACACACGCACACAAACAAAGCAACACTGAGCAAGCTCCTCAAGCATTTGAAGCCGCTCCACCTGCTGCCTGCGTTCCCTACCCTACCAACCCCTATCTTTGCCCTGCTTTCCTCTTTAAGAGCCAAGTTGGCTCCGTACGGTGAATAGTGCAACCAGACTGCGCCCGGCTGTGGAGTGCAGAGTTGTCATCAACTGTCACTCCTGCCTTGCAGGCCACCGTCCGCCACCTGAAAGAGGTATCCAAGAAGATATGCCTAGCACAGCTCTTACTCCACTGACCTGCGCACGTCTGTCCGCTGTAGCTGCCAGACCCAGGAGCCCGCCTCTTTAAGTTTGCGGGTCACGTCCAGGGCCACCCCGCCGCCGCCGCACACCAGGATGCTGGCGTTGTCCAGGCTGTCAGGGGTGAAGGCCATCACCCGAACAGCAGTCCGCCTGTACAGCCCCGGCAGCGGTTTGGTTTGCAGGTATGGGGCAGATATATGGGTATTTCTCGACAAGGTCGCCACCGGCGCACTGCTACACACTTGCACTGTTCGGCTGGGAGTTTCGGCAGACTACCTGCATGATCGTGCCACTCTACAGCTGGATATCGACCTGGCAACGGGTGCCCGCCTTGTGAAGCACTGTGCGACGGGCATCGTGCGAATGCAACAAGGGTGGATAGCAACTAGGCTTGACGCAAGCTAAATACGCTGATGCTGTTCGAAGTCTTTAACGGTAAGAGTGTCACTCCAGTATGTACTATTTTGTCTGTTGTTTATTACTTTGCTTATCCCGCAGTACTATGCATGCCACTTGGATGTCCTGCCAGGGCGCCAGCACTTCAGTTTGTCCCTCGATTCATTACTCACTGTCTTCTCCCAGCAAGCCTCGGCCACTCAGACGAACACAGCCTGAATTCCAGTGAGATGCAGAGAGCCCAGCCCGAGGACTTGATCGCGGCCACGTCACTCTCCTCGGAGGCTACTGCAGCTCAAATACTGGCTGTGCAGCGAAAGATGTAGGTCTTCAGTGCTCTCTTGTTTGTTCTGTCTCCATTTCTAGCTGTTGTGAGAGGCCGGGGCCCGTGCTGACTTGCCTGCTCAGGCCACCCTAGGCGCAAATTCTGTCCTGCAGCTTGGCCAAGCTCCAGGAAGCTAGGCATGTCATGGACACGGCCCAGCCCCAGAAGGCCTCCGGCGGAAGCGTAGCGGAAGTGGTGGCAGAGTTGCAGCACCACACAGAGTTGCTGGTCCGCCTGAAGGCCGACCTTGACGCAGCCTACCGCAAGCTGAGGTATGGGCACCACCCTCGGGAGAGAGAGCTTGCAGGTAGAAAAGCTGCACCATCAATTCAAGTCGCGGAATATGCTCGAAGGCTGACTGCATATACTTAGGGTGGCAGGCTATGCGGTTAGAGGGGAGGCACCAGTACACTGGGTTGACAGGGTTTTATGCAGGTATATGCTCTGTGTCTTGCCTGAGATTGCAGAGTTGAAGCCTACAAAAACCTGCGGCGTGGGTTAAAAAAATAAAAATTGGGCTTATCCCTGAAAAGCAGGAAGAAGGTATAGCACGAGCATATCTGACTGGCAACCAGTGCCACCATAGCAGTCAAACAGGTTTGCCGCCTGACCCTCCGCAGGTCCATCAAGCAAAAGTTGCAGGCAGCTTTCCGAGATGAGCTGGAGCCAGCGCGGTCGGTGTCGCCTTTGTCGGAAACCCAGCAGCAGGCACCTTGTAGGTTGGAAGAGCCATCTCACCCGGCGGCGGCGCCAGCATTAGAACATGGGGAGAAAGCAGATCCGAGGTTGGAAGATGCAGCCAGCAGGCCCTCGGTGGAGTCTTAGCAATCTAGTTACACTAGCCCATCAGCGCCAGCCCAACCGGAACCGCCATTGTTGGAGCAGCAGCAGGCAGTTCCTAGCTTGACAGGGCTGGCCCTGCCGCTTGCGCCCAGGCTGGAGTCTCAGCAAGAGGCTCCTGCCTGGCTGGAGGACCAGCCGCAGCCGCAAGCGCAACTCTTCGGGTCTGAGCAGGAGGCAGGCCTTGAGTCGGAAAAGGCGGTTAAGCAGAGCACAAGTCAGGGCCCTGACCACCAGCTAGGATGACTAGGAGAGTGAACCTGCTCACCCCTGAAGGTGACAATCTCAGCTAGCTAGCCGTTGGGCACTGGGTGAAGCGGCATCAGGGGACCCCCTGCCTTGTTGATGGAATGCTTGTGACAGCAAGGGGTAGACAGGAAGCTTGGTGGGTGGCAGCTGCGTCACCTAGCAAAGCCGAGAGTAGGGAACAGGCAGGACCGGATGCAAGGTATGCTGTCAGACAGGTATGCCGCAGTCCTGCGGCATTTGCTGCCTAATGTCCCGCCTCTGTGACTCCGTCAGCTCGGGGCTTTGGGCGGCGGTGCCTGCTTATATATTGGCTATCAGTCAGACTCCTGGGGGTTCTACTTTTAGTAAGGGCGGCAAGTAGGGCGAACACAGGGTGCAGGGCGAACTGTGCTGACAGTTGAATGCAGAAATGCTCCTGAGCTTGCCTGACTTCTGCTCCTGATCCTACTTTGCTGCTCCCGCTCACTGCATTGATGCTGCCAGAAGGTCTGCACGAAATATAACGAGAAGGTACTTGTCTCTCGGTGAAGTTTAAGGCGTTGAATTTGTAGTTGTGGAAGAGCCGGTCAAACGTCTGACACCTTAACCCCGGTATCCAAGGCAGGCTGCAAGTCAGGGGACGTCAACCATTGGACCACAACGCTCTTGCGAGCTGCAAGGTATAGAACGCAAGAGTTGCGACCCGAACACCCAAGGACTAGGCTGGCAGACAGCCCCCGAATCACCCGCAAAAGGACCTGGTGCTGCCTGTAGAAAGCTGACAAGTCCCAAGAAACCCAGGGAGTAGAGGAAAACGAACAAAGGTGCTGTCGTCTGCCATACGTTATTGCTGCAATCGCATTAGGCAGGCAGGGAAGCTGCAATACCCGTAACCCATGCGGGACACTTTCTGTCAGGAAGAAGTCAACATTTGAGCTAGGTGGCCAGCCTGCTGTTAGTTCCGCTAGCACCCAAAATACTGGTTGTAGGTAAGCGGGGCCCACACGATCCAGATCTGCCATATCTGTCATAGGCAAGTCCCCAGTTCATGTGACACGACCCTGTCATTGCCAGGAGCAACCCATGCGCCTCACACGCATTGGATCTCATTGGACGGGGAGGGCATTCCCCACACCGCCTGGAAATTGAGCGGACTACAGTCTCCTGCCGGCAGTGCACTGCGCGCTGGATAAGAGACCTGCTGTCTATATCACTTAGCGGACCTCCAACCAGAATCCTCACAGCTCCTTGGAACTAGCGGTGGGTGGGCATACCACATCCTGGCTCTTTGCTGTCCCCACTTGTGCAGGACTCACGGCAGCATGCTGAGGTGGCGATACGCTGTTAGGCCAGACTGCCAGGGCTAGAGCTCCTTGAGATGCCCCGCAACCTGCTGCAACGTGGCGGCGTCGGTGGGGCCTATTGCCATCACTGTGCGCTGCTTGCGAGATCGATCCCGCCCTGCGCGGCACTAGATGCGGCAAAAGGCTCGCCACGGTGCACAATAACGCCCAAGCCCCGCAAGGTCATAGTTGCACTGCAGCCCTGTACCTACATCTCCCCCCTACATCTTCACAGTTCGCACTACCTGCCACCGTCAACAAGTACCTACCGCGCTGAGGGGGCCTACCAGTGCACCTACAACCAAGGGTGGGAGCCGGCCCGCAGCAAGACCACACGTGCTGCCCATGCTAGGCTCTCCCACACTGCCGCTCTCTCCCGCCGCCAACTGGCTCGGTGGCTGTGAGCAAGATTGCAATTGTTCGAATGCTGCAGGCCGATTCAACCCCACCTGCAAATGTGTGTGTGGGCAAGCCCAGCGCCCTGGCTTTTGCTTGAACCTCCATCAGCTCATCTTCACTGGGTGCCAAGAGCACCTCCAGCCTCTCGCCGCCCATGTCCTGCACAAGTCATCCATTAGGTAAGTAGGTGCAAGACTTGCCTTGTACTGTCAGGTCGCCTCCCGCTGCCAGCCATGTCCCCTCCTGCCCCAGTGCACACACCTTCCTGCCTGGCAAGAAGGTTATCTCATGGGGTAGCATGGGCAGCAGCCATGCTTGCCACCTAGCCTGCCAGTGGGGTGCATGCCGGCGCCTGTCACTCCTTGCTAAAGGCGTGCATACGCGCCTCAACGTCCATCCACCAACTGTAGCAGGTGTAACTTAATGGGGCGATGCAGTCTAATAGGAGGGCTGCAAACAAGCTACAGGGACGGCGACAGGCAGAGTGGCTCACCCAGCTTTTGAGCAACGGGTCTCTCCGCTTGTAGAGCTTCTTGAACATGCCCAGCACAGTCCAGGCAGCATGCTGCACTATCCTTGTGGCTGCCTGCAATATACAGCGATAGGACAAGAGAGCCTATATATCAGAACAATATCGGAGAGCCCTTCAGGCCCTACTATTGCTGAAGTGACAGTGCTCCAACTTGTTCCTTAACTTGTATCATCCGCTTGGTAGTAGTAGTTCCCCTTACCATCGGCACGTCCTGCCGCACTATCACCGCCATCTTGACGTTCAGAGCTGCCGGCTCTCCAGCAAAGTCCTCCACACTCCGTGTCCGGGGCGTCATTGCTGGGGTGGTTGAGCCACTCGCATAGCCTTCCATCGATGTTGTTCTGGATGTTAAAAGGTTTAACGGGCTGAACGGCCGGTCATCAGTTCTCTTACTGGCCCTGCGCCCCACTAGATAGCCCAGGGATAGGCCAGCCAGCAGCGCACCGCCTGTGGCTACGAGCAACACGTCTTGTGTATATGGTGGCGAGGGCAGCAGTGAGGTTGCTGGCGCCCCAGCGGACATGCTGCTGATTAGTGCGCAAGTTGTCGTGGGCGCCCTAGGACGACAGGGCAAACAGTGCAGACACCAATCTATTCTTTCTTCACGATACTGCAGCATTTCGGCTGCTAAATGTCGTTGGAAGGCTTGAAGTTTTTGCTCCCGCCAGCGAACTTGTCTCAAAGCTTTCGTTGGTTTCAGAACTGCATAAGTTCTGTTTTATTACGCAATCGTGCAAATATTGGAAGCATTCGTTAGAAGTCTAATGGCATGCCTGCATGCATGAGATGAACCCGAAAACTTGTACAACTAGTGGTTTCCTGTAAGGATCTGCGGACAAGCACTGCCCAAGCGTCCGTTGAGAAAACCATGGCAGGCAGGCCCTTTGGGGAGCTGCCCAACATCAGCCCAGAGACGCTGGAAGTGCTGCAGCGCTGTGGCTTCCAACGCGCCACGCCAGTGCAGGAGGCCACCATTCCCTTGTTCGCCGGCAACAAGGACGTGGCTGTGGACGCCTGCACCGGCTCTGGGAAGACCCTGGCCTTTGTGATTCCTGTAGTTGAGAAGCTGCGGCGCCTCGATGAGGCCTTGAAACGTCACCAGGCAAGGACGCTGCTTGCTGTGTATCGTGGAGAGACTGTGCCGCCAGCCTGGGGTCTTATGCCGCAGCGGGAACTCCTGTCGCCCAGCCTGCTGTAAGGCGTGGCCAGAGGCCTGTTATGGTTTGACTGCTCACAGTGTGGCCCGCAAGGCTGTGGGGTGGCCTCCGCCGCCAGCCTTGCAAAGTGCAGGCGTGTCTCTGCAGGAGCGTATCAGCGCTTGGCTTGCTAGGTGCCTGCTTGACTTGGCTCCCCATGCAGGTGGGCGCCCTCGTGGTGTCTCCTACACGGGAATTGGCCCGGCAGATTCTCACGGTGGCACAGCCCTTCATAGACTCGGTGCCCTGGCTCAAGGCGGCGCTGCTGGTGGGCGGCACGTAAGTGGCCCTTGGGAGCGACTCACTTGGGTAGGGCGCCCTCGACTTTGGTACCCTCTTGCAAGCATGCTCGGGCAACGACAGTTGCCGCCCCAGTTTGAGTTGGGCGACGCCTGCTGGACGGCTGGATACAGCTCGCCGGTTTCCACTATGCACAAACTTCGATAATAACCGATTATCTTATTGAAACAGGGCACCTCCTCCTATGAGTGGGAGGTAGTCTGTGGGCGTCAGTGGGCGTCTTTATGGGGGATTGCGGCGGCAGCACCAGTGTGGTGGTAGGCTGTGTGAGACTGGTAGCCGAGCAGACCCTTGGGCTCTTCATCGATGTGCTCCAGGGGCGACTGCAGGGCCCTGTTAGCTGGTAGCGCCCGCCGCAGTGCCGCAAGCACCCGGCTTCCTTCCTAGTCTAGTCTGCTCGAGTCGAGTCTAACAGCATACCGCCGCCTGACCACGCTGCCAAGAGTCCCGGTCCTCCTTCCTCACCAGCCTTTGTTTGGTCATGGTGTATCTCTGACACTATGCAGGTACCCAGGAGGTGACGCCAGGTCGGGTCCATGAGTCTCCAGGCACTTTGGCAGCCCATATGACACCTCCAATACCGATCGTATTGCGGTATGACCGACATGGTTTCCTCCTTCCACCGCGCCGCAGGGACCCCGCGGCAGATGTTTCTCTGCTGAAGCAGGGCCAGTGCCACCTGCTAGTGGGCACCCCCGGCCGATTGGACGACGTCCTGCAGCGCTGTGCCGGCTTTTTGGACCTGAAAACAGTGGAGGTGCTGGTGCTGGATGAGGCGGACCGGCTGCTGGACATGGGCTTCAAGGCCCAGCTGGACGCGATCATGGCGCGGCTGCCAAAGCAGCGGCGCACAGGTGGGGTACATATACTATATTCAAGTGAAAAACAACTGAATATTCGTGAGGCTTGGCCCAGCTGGACGCCATCATGGCACGGCTGCCAAAGCAGCGGCGCACAGGTGGGGTACATATACTATATTCAAGTGAAAACAACTGAATATTCGTGAGGCTTGGCCCAGCTGGACGCCATCATGGCACGGCTGCCAAAGCAGCGGCGCACAGGTGGGGTACATATACTATATTCAAGTGAAAACAACTGAATATTCGTGAGGCTTGGCCCAGCTGGACGCCATCATGGCACGGCTGCCAAAGTAGCGGCGCACAGGTGGGGTATAAATATCATTGTTTATTTTAGTAAAACATCTGAGTGTTCTTGGAATTGGCCCAGCTGAATGCCTTTATGGCACGGCTGCCAAAGCAGCGTCGCATGAGTGCGCGGGGTTGGTGGAGAGGCGTAGTGGAGGAGGGACTGGCGCGGTACGTCTTGGTGGGTAGATGCGGGTGGTGGCGGCTGGGTGCAGACAAGGCCGGCACGTCCATGTAGCGGCAGCGGGGGTGTGGGGCTGCGCGGCTGGTGCAGCCAGCATGGTGGTGGGCCAAGGGTTTACATAGCGTCGTCGGCATGGGCAGGGCGGTTGCAGTTCTGTGAGCTGAGCCATCCCCTTACCCCAGCCCTGCAGTATTTGGCGCAGGCCTGTTCAGCGCGACACAGACTGAGGCTGTGGAGGCCCTGGCACGGGCGGGGCTCCGCAACCCCGTGCGGGTGAACGTGGCAGTCACGCTTGCCCACCACCACCAGCAGCAGCAGCACCAGCAGCAGCCTGCGGATCAGCCTCCTGGGAAGAAGCAGAAGAAGGGCAGGCAGGGAGCGGGGGCCGCGGCAGACGAGGAGGCAGGGGTCGCCCCGGCGAGCGAGGCTGCCCCCGAGGCCGTGCAGCGCACGCCCAGCGGTCTGTCCATCCAGTATGTGCTAGTGGACGCCAGCCAGAAGCTGCCACAGCTGGTGGCCTTCTTGCAGGCAAGGCTTCCCCTGTCTTTCTGTTTGATGTTAATTGCTAGAGGCCCCTATGTCTTCCATCCAGTACATGGTTGTGGCAGCCAGCCAGAAGCTGCCACAGCTGGTGGACTTCTTGCAGGCAAGGCTTCCCCTGTGTTTTTGTCTTACGTTTCTGGTTAGAGGTCCCCATGTCTTCCATCCAGAACATGGTTGTGGCAGCCAGCCAGGAGCTGTGACAACTGGTGCCCTTCTTCCAGGCAAGGCCTGGCTGTCCTCTGGCTACAGCTCCCCATGCTTTGCATGTAGTTCGTATGCGCTAGTACCAGCCACGGCAGCATGGTCCGGTGGCGGTACGCTGTCAGACTAGACTAGACTAGTACCAGCCAGGAGGTGCCGTGGCTGGTGGCCTGTTTGACAGGCATGTCATGCTGCTGGTGCTGCTGCTGCTGCTGCTGCTTTGGAAAGCTGGGAGGTCAGCCGTGGGATGGATGGAGTGGTGGTTCGCCACCAGCTGCACGGTGCATGAAACGCCTGCCCACGTCAAGGAGAGACCCCCCCCCCCCCCCCTTGCTTATAGACATCTAGGTCGCCGGCGCCTCCACGCTGCGCCGCGCTGTGCTGCTCTGTGCAGGAGCATTGCGGCGACAAGGTCATAGCGTATTTCCTGACCTGCGCGGCCGTGGACTTCTTCGCTCTGGCGCTGCAGCGCCTGCCGGCCCTACAGGGCGCCGGCGCCAGCGCTGCGCCGCTGCTGGCGCTGCACGGCCGCATGAAGCAGGCGGCCAGGGAAACCACGCTGCAGAAGTTTGCCGAGTCCAAAGCAGGTGGGTGCTGGGGCGGGTGGTTGCTCAACAAAATGGCATGGCCTGCCAACAAGGCCTTTGGAAGCAGGCGTTGCTGCAGGGGGCCTTGGGCCGAGAGAGAGTCGGCCAAGGCTAGACTAGGGGTGGGTGTTGGGGCTGGCGGTGGTGGCTGCATGTGGCGGGAGGGGTTCACAGCCTTTTGTTAGTGCGTTGAAGTGACCGAGTGGCGCGGGGCAGTTGTGTGGTGCGGCCAGGAGACGCTTTTGGGTGTGCTTGACCGTGCGAGTGAGACCCCAGGCGGGCATATGAAGGGGCTTCACATCGTGTGCTTGCCTCTCGTCCTTCCACAGCTTCTCCTGGGGGCGCCCTTGTGTAGCTTGCTCTTTCCACACAACTGCCGTAACTCAGGGCTGCCCTCCTCACTCACTGATTACCGCCACCCGCATGACGCTTGATTACGAGGCAGTTAAGGGTGGCTCCTCGCTCCCCCTGCACCTGCCGGTCTGTCGCAGGTGTGCTGCTATGCACCGACGTGGCTGCCCGGGGCCTGGACATCCCTGACGTGCACTGGATCGTGCAGCTGGACCCGCCACAGGACCCCGCCGCCTTTGTGCACAGGGTGGGGCGCACGGCACGTATGGGGCGCTCAGGTGACTATTCCGCTGCATTGCTGCTGGACGGGAAGTGTGTGATATTTGCAATGTTGCAGCTGGAGGGAAGTGGGCAGGCGTGGCCTTGATTGCCAGAAAACCCAGGGCAACTGAGGCTGCGGGGGGCACATTGTCCTTTCGTGGGAAGTTGTTGGGCAAGCTTTGTGTATTGAAGCACTTCGTTGTGGAAGCTCTTTTAGAGTCTCTTTGGGCGAACATATGTGTGAACAACCAGCCCCCGTGCCTCGGCCGCCTCTGCAGGCAATGCTGTGGTGTACCTCCTCCCCCACGAGACGACCTACGTGGAGTTCCTGCGCATCCGCAAGGTGGGCCTGCGCTGCTCAGAAGTTCAAGCAGTTCCGCCTCCTTGCTGGTCTGCGGAAACTTCTGTAGCCCCCCTGTGCATGCAAGGCAGTCGTGCGCAGCCGACATGTAGCAAGTTATCCAGGCAAGACTCAGGCGCATATTGCATCCAGTCCTGTTTGAACATCCCAACTCTCACTCCCTCTTCGCACTACTTGCCACCCACGCTGGTATACGCTGCTCCCGCTCTGGGGATGACTTCTTGAACCCCCCGTGCTCTGCGCAGGTGCCTCTGCGGCAGGGGCAGGCGCTGGCGCCAGACAGCGCCTCCCTGCTTGCGGCGGTGCGCAAAGAATGCGAGACCGACCGGGCGGTAATGGAGGCTGGTACCAAGGCGTTTGTGTCGTACGTGCGTGCCTACAAGGAGCACCACTGCAAGTACATCTTTCGCGTGCAGGTGGGTGATGGTTGCAGGGTAGTGGTAAGTCAGGTGGGTGATGGTCAGGTAGGTGATGGGGCAGGTGGGTGGTGGGGCAGGTGGGGGTGGTGGTTGTATTTGGGTGGTGGTCGGGTGGGTGATGGTTGTAGGTAGGTGATGGGGCAGGTGGGTGGTGATTGCATGCGGGTGGTGGGTCAGGTGGGCGGTGGTCGGATGGGTGATGGTTGGAGGTCCGTGTTGATATGGAGGCGGCGCTGGGTTAGGTGCAATATGGGGTACGGCAGGCGGAGGCGTTTGTGGCTGCGGTGTTGGACTGTCAGCAGCACAAGTGAACATAATCGTCCATATGGGTGCAGGTGGGGATTGCATGCTGGCAAGGCACCCACACCAGTAGTAGGGGGGTGGAGATGGGGCTAGCCCCGTGTGTGATAGGAAGGTGCACTTAGAGGAACACCGTGGTAGCACAGGCAAATTTTGAAGGAAGTGGCAGGCCAAAGCCCGCCATGCCGGCATGGCTAGCACTGGTATCGTCCTTGGCACGTCACAAACAATGATGGACTGGGCTGAGGCAGTGTGCCCTGCCATGTACCGCTCTTTTTTCAATGGTTTTCAAAGGTTGCAACACAATAGTCGTGTCATATTGGTAGCTGTTGCATCGTGGCGACACACCGGGGTTGCACCGCAGGACCTGGACTTGGGTGATCTCGCACGTGGCTTCTGCCTGCTGCGGCTGCCACGGATGCCGGAGGTGAAGAAGGGGAAGGGGGTGGACGGATTTGTGCCCTCGGACGTGGATCCTGACACAGGTGGGGCCCATGGCCTGGTTGTGTTGCCCGGGCTGCTGATCACGTCATGTAACTGGCGGGAACTTGGGTGGGATGAGTTAGTGGTGGTGGTGGTGGGTGGGGGGGGGGGGTTTTGCTCTTGGACATGGACGAGAGTTGGGCAGGTCTTGGCCTGAGACTATTGTCCTTGCTAGTCAAATGTCCTTGCTAGTCATGTGGTTGGCAGGGAGTGAGACTCAGGTGCGCCTCTTGAACAGTATGGGAAGCAGCGCTCAGCTGACTAGGTACTGCGTGGCCTGGTGTGCTTGCAGTGAGGTTCAAGGACAAAGCGCGGGAGAAGCAGCGGCGCGCTGCGCTGAAGCAGAAGGAAGCGCAGCGGTCGCAGCAGGCAGAGGCCAAGCGCAAGGCGCAGGCGCAGGTGCGTTGTGCAGCGGTTCTACCTCTTCCAAAACCCTTCATTGTGCTGCAACCCATAGCCAGTGGTGTCCTATCATCCCTTAGGGAGTCACGAGCTTGATGGGCTGCATGCGAGCGATGATCTTGGTTGCAGAGGCCCAGCTGTTACAAGGCCACTTGGGCCCCGTGTAACTCTTGGCAGACGTCTGACAATGGCTTTCATCAGTGTCGGTACGGGAAGGCTCCTAAGCTCCACCATGGGATGTCGGATGCGGACCGCTGGGCAGAAGCGCACGCAACAGCAGGAGCCGGAAACCAGGGGTGTTTGTCGGTTGGCGGCCCCTCGTAGGCGGTGGCAGCCGCGCAGCAGGGGCCTGGCGCGCGGCTGACGGCCGCGAAGCGGCGGCGGCTGGAGGCGCGGCAAGACCTAGCGGAGCTGAATGATGAGTACTCGCTGCTACGCAAGCTGAAGAAGGGCAAGATCTCTGAGGTGAGGCGCGAGTAGTCTAGTCTAGTGCAGCAGCGTACCGCCACCTGACCATGCTGCCGTGAGTCTCCCAAGTGGGGTCAACGCAATGCCAGGATGTACTATGCCCACAAACCATAAGGTCCAAGTACCAAGGGAGGTGAGGTGCTGGGCTGCAAGGTATCCAGCGCTGCGAGGTGGGGGCAGCGATGTCAGTCTTTTGGTGGGGTGCATGCGCCGCATGGGCTCGGTGAGTCGCTTGAGGGTCAGTATTTGCTCTAGGATTGACCCGTATCTGCGAGGTGCTTGATAATGGTTTGGTGTTACCGTGATACATGAACCATGCTGCCCTGGCGAGTGCGCACAGGGGCACCTGGCTTCCAACAAATGGTGGACCGTGGTGGTGCGCTTGGTGTTGTTGTGATCCTTCACTGCTGTCGGTAGGGAAGCAGCTGCAATGTGGACTGACTAAGAATCTGCATGAGTTGATAAGTACACGAGGTCAGCAAACCACCTGTTGCCGTCTTGCCTGCAGCGCACCTTTGACGTGGCCACCGGCGTGTCGTCCGACGATGAGGGCATCGATGGCCAGGCCTTGGCAGCTGCTGCCAACCTTGGGCACCACCAAGGGCCTAGAGAGGAGGGTGCCCCTGGAGCGGCCACCATGGCGACCGCAGCTACAGAGGAGCATTTGCAGCAGGGAGGGGACCAAGGGCAGCAGCAGCAGCGGCGGCGACAGAATGGGTTTGCAGCCAGCAGAACGCAGCCGGGCACCCGGAAGGGGCCTGGCAGCAAGCTGGGGGCAGTGGTGGGGAAAGACAGGGACTTGGTTGGGGAGGCTCTGGCTAAGAAGCAGCGCAAGCAGAGGCGGAAGAAGCAAAAGCAGAAAGTCAAGAAGGCCGCGGCAGCGGCTGCATCCTGAGCTACATGTATACTGTGTGAAAGGTTGGTGGTGGCCTCTACCCCTTGGCATGGTGGCAAGTAGGTGTCCTGCATGGGCCTTAGGCTAATGAAACTTGTGGCAGCCTGCTTTTCCAATTTGAACTCAAAAGGTGAGCTTACAGATTTGAGCAAACACAGAAGTATATATCTTATGATATAGGGAACGGAAACGCCAAGCGTTCACATGTGCTACATCACAGGCAGTGTAGATCACCATATGGGACTTGCTGCAAACCGGGGTTCAAAGCAAAACATATCCCCTGCCCCATCTATGTTGGCAAGGGATTCCATTGGCAGCATGAAGCACACACAACATTCTTACTGAGGAGAAATAAATCAGCATCTTCTCAAGGCAGTACAGCGTGCACACCAATGCCACGGACTGCCAGCGTGGCTATTGTGTTGCTGATCGTCAACAGCCAACCCCCAACCCCCACCACACTGGCAACCTTACGAGTTGTTGGAAGACAACCGGGCTCCAACTAAGAAGTACACCGAGCTGCTCCAACATAACCTGGACCCAGACCAGGGAGAAAAAGCACCAGCTGCCACATCACAACTGACACAGAACACAGCCGCCGCCAGCGCTGCCCCTCATGCTAGGTTCGAAGCCCAGGGCTAGGCTTGTATGTTGGGCATAATACAGCACTGGGAGATGGTCTCTCTAAATATGCAATGTGAAACCGCCGAACAAAAGGACAGAAGCAGGCGCGATGTACCCCCCCTTACAAACTCCGGTGCAAGAGGGAGGGAGCGGCCCAGCATGGTCAACGACAAAATGGCAGAAGAGGCGAAAGGTTTGGAAGCGCGGCAAAAGTGTGCAACATAGCAATACAAAGCAAGCAACGGGGGCCGGCAACAATAGCTGCAGGTTGTACAAAATCTGGAAGTGCACAAAAGGGGGGCCAGCACTGCAGTCTTCGACCCAGGCAAGCCTGGCGATGATTTGGGTTTACAAACGAGCCACACAGGTGAATAAGGACAACAGCCAGCAACGGCCAGCCACGAACAACTAGTCAACTGATGAGTTGCTCCATGGCTGCAACCCCAGAGTCACCTTCCTTCAAAGGTCAAATACCCCACCGGTGGCCAGCGACGGGTGAGGTCGTGTTGCACAATGGCTTATTACTAATGCAAGGACGAGTCATCCGCATCCTGGGTCAGGTCTGCATCCACCTCCGCAATTGCCTGGGAGGCTAGCCGCCCAACGTAATACACGGCAAAGGCTGTCAAACCCAGCCCAAGTGCAACCTGCACGGGATGGGAGCCGACAATAGGAAGCTGTGGTTGCCAGAGAACATTTGCACAGTCAAATGCGGCATACACGCCTTGGGGCGTCAGGTATACCTATGCCACACTGCTATAAGCTGCAAACCACCTTTGCCTTATATACCCGACCCTTGCATCAAACCTGCTGCCCACAACCTAGAGCATGCATGCGGTCACTCAGCCTGGGCACATCTGCCAGCTCAGATCAGACACATAACCTCTCGAGCGGCCCTTCGTCATGGACAGCACACCTGCCAGATCGGCACCGGCGAGCTTTCAGCCCCGTCTAGCCCCAGCAGTGCCTTGCCATACGTCCCCGCGCTCACATACGCAAAGGTGCCTGCGGGCAGTGACCGAGAAGAAGCCAAGCTTAACCGGGCGCGCCAACAGTAAGGCTTGCACCAGGTGGTGACAAACACGCAAATACAGAACCTGCTGCCAGTCTGTGCCTTAACAGACACAAGATCATGCCAGCTCCCACTGCAATATGCTCACAGTACCAGGGCTCAATGCAGTCCCAAGACGCACCCCAATTGTGATGGCACTCAGTCGAACAGTACACTTCTAACCAACCACTGACCTGGCAGCATTCCCAGCCATGATCCAAGCACGTAGGGCGCCAGCTCGACAGACGTGAGACCATAGAGGTAGTTGCTTGCCGCCAGCGGCAGCAGCGGTGACAGCCGCAGCAGGGTCACCACGCGGAAGCTGTCGCGGCCTATCGCCCGGTCGATGGCAGCAAAGCGGGGGTGGGCCTTCTCAATCTCCTGGATCTGCAGGTAGCAGGGCCTACCTACAGTTGTGAAGCTACAAAGAGCAAAACTGCCTCTCCAGCTGAGCATGACGGCTTGAGATAGTGGACATATGCCGGCATCTTTCCCATGCCACTCCAGCAAACAGCTTTAACAGTGACCAACAGTAGCTTTCGAGACAACCTGCCCCCCTTGGTTATCTTCGGTTATTGACAAGTACGCTTTTGTCCCCATATCTAACCTTGTCGCGGGCCACGTATCGCGCGATGAGGAAGGAGATGGTGCAGGCCATCGTCCCCGCAACTGACACGACCGCCGTGCCAGGCACAACCCCAAAGATAGCGCCAGCCGTCATAGTCAGCGGGATGGCAGGCACTGCAGACGCCAGAATGACAGCATATTTTGGCACGACAGGCCATTAGGTGAAAAAAAAAAGTTTGTCATAATGGGCGGCTGTTAACATGCTGTCAATTACAGAACGCTCCCCAAAATATGTCGAGTCCAGGTCGATTGCCCCGCCAGCCGCCACCCAAGTGTTTTCCCATAAGCTGTTGCAGATTGCAGGACACCCACTACGAACTGCAGAAGACAGCAGTCCAACGCTAGACGCCTGCTTTACTGAGCCAACGATGGGCCGCACGCCTTCCAACGCCACCACAAGCATGGTGCCCTTCGCCTCACCTGCAAGCACCTCCAGTCCGGTGTACACCGCAATGTAGGCCAAGTAGCCCAGCGGTCCGCAGTTGTCCACCAGGGTGATGAAGTAGTCCAGAAACGCCACTATCTGGTCTTTGAAGAAAAAGCCACTGCCCACCAGCACCGCAAGCCCGCCGGCAAGGCCCACCGACGCTAAGAGCTTGCCAGAAACCCCGCTGCTGCCACTGCTGCTCTTGCCGTTGCCCTCGCCAGCTGGTGAGGAACTAGCTGCTGCAGGGTGCTGGAGCTGGTGGTGGTGCCGCCGCTGCCCATCAAAGTGTCCAAAGTGCCCAAGGCCGCCGTCGGTGTCCTGAGAGTCCCTGCTGGGCTCCCTGCCAAGCGCGTGCGCTGCTTTCTTTGCAAGCTCGCCGCGCGAGCTCTTAGTTGCCGTGTCCCTGCCACCGCCGCCGCCACTGCTGTCCAGCCCGCAGGCAAGGTGTAGTCTTTGCTGTCTAGTACGAGCGCGCCATGGGCGAAGAGACGCTTGGCAACGTGGCAAACCCTGTAGACAATAGTGAAAGCCTTGTTAGAGGCAACCCCCCAAGACAGGTGGTCAAGACCAGCTAACGTCGAAAGCCAAGGCACGTCGCATGTCTATGATATACCTGTCTAAGCTGCTGTCCTTCTAAACAAACAGCCTCACAAGACAGGTGAAGCTGCATGGCTGGCTGCACCCAGCTAAAGCCAAGTGTTTCGACGCTTCCAGATAGCTTGATCAAGACAGCCTGTTGATATCTGGACAAACTTGCGACGAACGTTCGTCGCGGAGACGGCAGAGACCAGTCGTGCGAGCTATTGTGATGCTCTGGACCGAAGCTGAGAGCGCATCAGCCGACCCGCCAAGATCGGGTCGCCCAGCATCCAGCAGCAGCTGTACAAATAAGGATTTGGCTGTTCTATCTTTAAAAGCGTCCTATACCACTGCCATCCTGATTAATTGCAGGCAGTACACATGATGCATCGGTCAAGCACAGTGCAGCCGGGCTCTCCGAGCCACCGTTCCACCGTTGGATAGGGAATAGCCCTGCCTCGTGCTTGGAGTATTATGGATGGGTTGCATGAAGCGATCGACCTTGCTGCTCTGTGCACGTCTCTCCGTGATACCTGGGGTGTCCTATCGTGCCGGATTTTGCAGCAGGATGGGCAGGGGCCGGCGAACAGGTGTGTGACTTTTGCAGGCCCCGCAAGACTTCTCAGCCCTTGCAAGCAAGCCACCTAACTGTCCTGCCTGCCGGCTCCGCCTGTAAAGGCCGTCATCGACAGCATCAAGGCGGGCAGCGAGGCCTCCAACACCGCCTCCTGCGGTGACGTCGCGGGGCCACCCTCCCCCGGCGTCCGCCGTCCCGGCCACTCCCGCTGACACCCCGGCGTAGCGCAGCGGTTGAGGCCTGCGCCGCCCCCCCCCGACTGGCCGCCCCCGGCACAACTGGGGCGAGACGCAGTTCCTGGTCTACTCCCCCAGCCACCTCACCAGCGGCAAAGTGTACTGGGGCAGACTTGCAATGGCGTCCGCGCGCCCACTTGCGACCGCCACCGCGCCGCATGCGCCTCTTAGTCGAGGGCGTCGGCCTGTCGAGCATCAAGGGCGCCTTTGGCGTCACCAACATGGGCCGCATCGGCGCTGAAACCTTAGCAAAGAAGATGGAGAGCATGTGGATTCAGCGCTTGGGTGCGCGCGGCCAGCAGGACCTGAACCTGCTGCCTGCAGCGCCAATTGCGTTAGCCCTGTACTAGGTTGTAAGGTGGTACACAGCCTTAGTGGACCTCATTCTGGTTCCATTCACCATATTAGTAGGGATGACTCTCATTTTCGCCCGTTGTGGCATGATGTGCGATTCCAAGTCCTCCGCCCCACCACTGATGAGTGAGTGTTGCTGGATGACGTGCATGTGTTGTCCTACCAAAGTTTTGTAGGGTTCAAGGGGGAGCCGATCATCCGCATGCTGCTCATGGACACCCAGGGTATCTGGCTGATCATTGTCATTGGCGGTGAGGTCTTTCACTGGCAATGAGGATGAGGTCGACCTAGTACCCTGGGTGTCTTTCAGCAGCATCCTGATCATCGGCCCCCCCTTGAATATTACAAAACTTTTGTAGAACAGCACGTGCACGTCATACAGCAGCACCTCACACAACAGTGGTAGGGCGGAGCCCGATCACCATGCTAAAATGAGTCCCCAAGTGGGGCCAGGATGTACTATGCCCACAAACCGCAAGATCCAAGAACCACTTTTTAATTGGCATGCACCACACCGTCCGGACGGGGAAACCAACAAAAGCACAAAGGTCTTTTCTACCAAGCTTCACCACGTGTCTCTCATTGCACAAGCACTCAGCCCGTCTATACCAAACCGTGAGCCGCCTGCAGCGTCCATTCTGTCCCGATGCTGCCGTCGTGCACCACCCAAGTTTAGCTGCTTCAGATGCTCCTCAAAAACCTGGGGTAGCAAAGGGTTGGCAAGCCGCCCCCGCCGCCCCACCCCGTTGGCAGTGTGGCCAAGACGCACTTAGCTCAACGCGATTCAGGCATACGCCCAAGGAACCTCAACGACCAGCGCCGCCAGTGGACCACAAAAGTATCGAATGGCTTGTCCTCCTGCCCACACCGCCCTGTTGGTGCTATAAAAAGCACGTGGGATATTCTAGTTGGAATAATTTAGATGGAAATGCATGTGACAGGAAGGGGTCAGACAGCAGTGTGGCGGGTGCCAACTGCGTCAAAAAACTGGCAGAGTTGGAATATTTGTGTTCACCGTAACGCCAAAGAATCGGACCAAAGTGTTTACAGACTGGGTTTTCCAACCCCTGTCACCCAATAGGAAGGTAAACATTCGTGTGGTGCTTGGGTCCATACCCACTGCAACATGGACGGGCGAGATGAACCGCGGTCTTTGGAGTGAAGTCTCCAGCGCGCGTGACTAACTCTTACGTCATGCATTTCTCTTGGGACCTGCCCTTTTGTTGCACGTCTGCGCACTGCCAATTACAGATTAGCATTTTTCAGCACGCACACTGCGTGGCGGCTGTTGATCACATGACACCTCTTGTCGTTGGGCTTCTGGCCGGCCCTCTGCTCCTCCTGCTGCTTTGGAAGCAGTGGAGAAAGAAACTGCAGCTGACCTATCACACTTTCGGTTCCAGCGCAAGACTGCCACCTACAGTGCCTGGGCTGCCTGTTGTTGGCAACACCCTGTCTATGAGAGCGGGGGCTGCTTTTGTGCAACAGTGCCACACGCTGGTGAGAACCTGGGTGGCTGTCTGCCCTCTCTCTAATTGTACCGGTAATGGCAAGGCTTAGGTGCACTAGTAGTCGCCAAGGACACTGGACTCCCAGAAAGAAACATTTGCTGCCAAGAAGTGCGGTCAAGCTTTGTTGACATTGGCCCGGATGCCTGCTGCAGTATGGCGACTGCTTCACCCTCAACCTGCTGGGCCAGCGCATGACCTTCCTCTTTGCAGCACCGGCAATCCAGCACTACTTCACCGCGCCGGACACTGAGATAACCTTTGGCCCAGCGGTTCAGCAGGTACCTTGGCAGAACCCCTAATGATCCTATTAAACAAAAGAAAAACCGTATACCCTCAGCGGTGCAGCAGGTACCTTGGCAGAAGAAGGCTGCACCGACTCGGCCTTTGGCTGCATGCTGTGCCTGTCATGCAAGTTCCGCCCCCTTTTTTGGCCACTGGTCCAAGCTGGTGGTACCATTCTGCTGCGCACGCTCTGGCCCAAGACCTCCTTTCCCCCTCTCAAAACTGATGCTCACGCTTTCTAACCTTCTTGTCTGTCTGCAGTTTACCCACAGGTGCTTTGAGGCTGGGCTGTGAAGTGTGGTGCGGGCCTGGCTGCTTGTTGCTGGGTTCAGGGTCTGGTTGCCCTGGACAGGAGGAGTGGCCATGGTGCTGGACCCCAGTGAGCCAGTGGTTACAGCCTTGCGTGTTTGGTGATAGCATGCACTGGCGCTCAGAAAGGTGGTTGCTTGTCGGGGAATTGAGTGAAAGATGTGGTCAAAGACGTAGCATGGGACAGCCTCATTGTCGCTACGTCGGCATGGCTGTCAGACCCTGGCTAGCAGTTGTTAGCCGCAGGATCTTTGGCTTGCCACCCAAGCACTTCTTTGGGAAGCATTATGTCATGCTGAGCGCGCTGAGGGAGCAGCTGGCGCCAGCAGGGCTGGCGGGTTATGGCGTGACCCTGCAGGCCTTGACGGAAGACGAGCTCAGCTTGTGGCCGTCGTCAGGCAAGGTGCGCTGCGCTTTGCACCGTTCTTGCAACCGGTGGTGGTGGGCTGGACAGGACCAAGCGCTGGGCTGTGGGTCCTGCTGGAGGGGTGGCCTGAGTGCCCATGCGAAAGTCCCTGCTTGTGGGCGCATGTGGGCGCCGCTGCAGGCCTAGACGAAGCGACTAAAAGCTGAGCTTGCCGCCCCAGACGAGGAGACAAGCTACTGGTTGTATGGGTGCTGCCTCCTACCCATGCAGGCAGCTTTGTCATCTTGTGTTCCCTGCAGCATCTGGTTCATGATGTGACTTTCCTGCCCTGCTGCTTTTCTGGTCCTTCTCTGCCACTGGGGGTGCGTCTGTTGCGCCGTCCACATGGCTCATGCCGCTCTCCAGGTGCCTTGTCTTTCGACGTCAAACGGAAAGGTGTCCCCTACGCAGCTTCCCGTTCTCCCCTTCCCTCCTGTGCACTGCAGCCCTACACCACCCCAATGTGCCAACACTGGTCTGTGGCACTGTGCCCTTGGCGCCCCGATGCCTCAAGCTACCCGTGTACTCCCCATGTCTCCTGTAGGTGGAGCTCTACGGAGCTCTGCAGTACCTGGTCTTCAAGGTGGCGGTCAGCACGCTCTTTGGGCGCGCTTTCCTACAAGCCCAAGGCCACCAAGGGGCACTCTCACTGCAGCACTCCTTCTTCCAGTTTGAGGCGGCATTTGAGCTGGCTGCCTCCCCCGTGCCACACCTGTTCCTGCCGCGCTTTCGCCGTGCCAGGGCCCACTTGCTTGGGGCACTGAGGTGAGATGCTCTGTGTGCTGTGTGAGGTTGGATATATGCCTGTTCTCCACCCCTGCCACACTTGTTCGTGCGTGGCTTTTAAACACAGTTATGGACACATGCATGCTCTCGGCTGCGCTTTGAGACCAAGCCTTAGCTTGCTCGCTTTGCGAACTCTCCACCCTGTCCTGCGTGGCTTCAGGTGGCGGGCAGGAAGTTCAGCCTTGCAGTTGCTTGGTGACCTATCTTACACAAGTGTGATGAGCCCTAATGTGCAGATAGTGCTGAGCTCGGATGTGCTCACTCAACTGATCTGCACCGCAAGCTTGTCCACTTGTATGCTGGCCTGATAGTGTTTGGTGCATTACATGGTAGGTCGCTGCTGTAGATGGGGCGCCTTAGCACAGCATGGACCCCTTCCATGCTGCAGGGCTTCCTATAAGGCCGGCCACTTCCAGGGGACTGTGGCGGATGCACTCATACAGGCCTGCGGACTTCCTGCAGAATGCATCCCCAACATGCTGCTGGCCATGCTGTGGGCCTCACAGGTGCTCAAAAATAGTGCCCAGCAACAGTGGTGTATACTCATTTGTGCAATATAGCTGGGACTGGGCGCGGCCGGGTGGGGGGGGTCACTCTTAGACACACAGGATTAGGCAGCAGCATGAGTGAGGAATCCCATAGTATACACCCAATTGGGCCAGCATTTGGATGTCAGGCAAGGTGGGGCTGGGTGCCTGGCCACTGATTGGTGGTCCTCATCAACTTATATTCTCTGTAGGGTGAAACCCTGCTCGTTTTATATCATCTGACAACCAGCAGGAGCCAAGGAATGCTCGATGAGCAGCTTACGCATGACCTACTGTTGCCGTGGTTTTCCTGCGCAGGGTTTTGCACGACTTTCTTTTGCACTGGTGTGCTTTGCAGGCAAACTCTGTGCCGGCCACCTTCTGGTCACTTGCCTTCTTGCTACTACCAGAGAATCAGCACATCCAGCGGCGACTTGTTATGCAGTTGGCAGCTGAAGATTCAACAGCCACAGGTGCTCAGCCTGAGCAGAGGACACACGCGCTACCAAATGGCCAGGGAACACAGCAGCAGCAGGTACAGCAGTCACAGCAGGGGAGCATGCATCAAGCTCAGCCGCAACAGCGGCACCTTCGACACACTGCAGGTCAGCAGCAGGCGCCGGCGCCCTCGCCTGTGCTGGCAGCAGCCCTCGACCGCCGCTCGCTGCTGGTGCTGTGTGTGATAGAGGCGCTGCGCTTGCGAGCCATGTCAATAGACGTTCGCATAGCCGCATCGGATGTGCTATTGCCAGCAGTGACAGAAGGGGCCAAGGTGCTCATACAGAAGGTCAGTCCTTGGCTTGCTAGATGGCCCTGTGTAAGCTGGGGAAGATGAGCTTGTGGTATTTATGAGCAGCAAGAGAGGTGAAAGGAGCCCCTTGTTATGCTCCGAGCAGTTATGGCTGTGCAGAAGGGCTGCCTTACAAGCAAGGGCGCCTTTGCCGCCTCCACTTGTTTGAACGTTTAGCGTGGATGGGTTTCTGCTCTGGCTGCCCGACGTGTAGGCGCTCATGGTCGCGATGAGCCCAACCGACAAGGTGGTTTCAAGTGTGGAGACATTAGCTCACCACTGTTCCAGCAACCGTGGCGGAAATGCCATGGCTTGGTTGAAGCTGGAAGGCATCCCCTCTCTCTTCCCCCCTCCCCCTCTGCCTTTTGTGGTGCAGGGTTTCACGGTCGCCACCAGCCCCGATACTAGCCACGAAGAAGGCCCTTGCTGTTTGGACAAGTGCCTCGCAGTATGATTCACCCTCGTTTCTCATCCATGCTGCAGGGCTCGTTGGTGGCCCTCTCCCCATACACTAGCCACCAGGATCCCCGGCTCTTTGGGCCCACCGCCTCACAGTTCGACCCCGATCGTGACGGCATGCTCTTTGGCGGCAGCCACAACCCCCATGCAGCCGTGGTGGGGGTGGGGGGCCTGGCAGGGCTTTCCTTCGGGGGTGGCAAGTACAGGTATGTTGCATCTGCCATTCACTAACATCTTCAATCCTAACTAGTTATTCACAGGTACGATGGGTGTAAGGTCCTGTCAGCTACACACGGTGTGGGAACACAGCGAAGGGCAGCTGATGCAGTTGTGAGGGCTTGTGACACACAATCAGCATCGCACAGTGTGGTGCTGGTTGTGCCAGCAGGGTCACTGCTGGTAGCGTAAATGGTTAGTAAAACCCATGGTGGGAAAGCCCAGGAGTTCCATCACCAGTGTGTTCGGAAGTGCAGCAGCTGCACTTTTTAGGGTTGTGGGTGGCCTGCAGTATTCCCGAGAGGGTGTTGTGCTTCGAGGACCACTTGCCACCAGGGCCATCTGAAGGGTTGACCGGGCATTAAGTGAGTTTCTGCCCTTGGGGCTTTTCCATGTCGGCGGCCGGCATTGGAAGCAAGGAGGTTTCAGGTAACCTGTATGGGCAGTCTGTGATGGAAGTGGCAGGCAATGCGAACCAGAGAGGAGGTAGCTGGGAATTGGACTGACAGAGCTGAATGCAACCATGCTCTTATGCAGGCTTTCTTCCTGCTTGCAGGTGCCCAGGGCGACATTTTGCAGAGGTGGAGGTTGGGCTCCTACTGGGCCTCCTGCTGACACGCTTCAAGTTTCAGCTGGTTGGGGCTGACCCTGTCATTCAAGCGAGCTGCAGCAGCGGTGGCAGTGGCAATGACGGAGCCAAGAATGGCAGCGAGGGGCCGGACAGTGGCAGCGGTCAGGAGGGATCTGTTGGGAGCGAGTGTTGGCCTGGCGATCCAGGAGGCCTGCTACCGCCTTGCGACATGACAAGGCTAGTGGGCCTGAAGGTGCCGGCCGGGCCCTGCTGGGTGCGCTTTGAGCGCCGTGCGCATACCACCACCGCCTGCTAGCGCCTCATTTGAATGCTGACGCTGCCATCTATGTGTATGGACGCATGCGTGGTGTTGGTGCACGGGAGGCCCGTAGGAGGGTCGAACAGTGGGTGCTCGGGGTGGTTTGAGCTGATTCTTCACCCCATGGTACTTCTAATGGTGGTGTGATCCATAGAGTTCCTCCCTCGCATGTGTAACCCTGCCTGGCGCGCCCTAAGCACCATGCGAGCAAGATGGCCCTAGCATGCCGGGTTGTGTGAGTACTGCTCCTGTATGGCCGGGGTCTCCCAGGCCACGTTGTGTCCTTGTACCGTCCATACATCGTGCTGCTTACATCGCATGGCTCCATGTGCCAGTGCTCGCCTTAGTCTAGTCTTACAGCTTTCCACCACCCTTGCGGGTCAGTCACAATCTTGCCACACCTAGGAATGAAATCTCAACCAGTGCCCGCCTTACCATATTAATTTTGCTTTCTCCTTGTTGTTCAGTGTTTCCTGCCTTGATAGAGAAGGTAGGCTGTTGAGTTGGGAACTTTTCGCTCTACATGCAAACCCGGCTGCATTGTGACAAGCATACAGGACCATTAAGGCCGGGAGGGAGGGATTTTATAGCATTTTATAGCATTTGCATAGCCCTGGTGTGCCAGTCCTGTCAGTACAGCCCAGCTCTCACTCCCTGTCCGCATTGCCTGCCACCCATACTAATAGCACTGGTGTTGTGAGCAGCGTCATGTGCACGCAAGGTTGAGACCCCCAGCACCCTGCACTGCACCCGTGCTGACAAGTCAAAGCTATTCGTAGCACAAGGCCAAGGAACAACACCACATGAATAGCATGCCACCTTGGGTGGCCCACTCTTCCGGGAAGGGTGGTGCCTCCCCGGCCCTAAGGGAGAAAGACAATGCGGTCTTTTTCCATGTCTATCCTTCCAACATCGCCATCAAGGTACTCCACCTCATGCATCCTGTAGCAAGCAGTCATGGTCACTGGGTGAGCTTGAGGCCACACCCCGCTTGAGAGCCAAGCCTTGCATCACGGTAGCAAAGGTTTGACCCTGCGTTGAGCAAGTGCGTGCTTACAAGCGGGGAAGTGTCTGCTATAGATTACTTTAGCCTTGAGTGGGCTTTGCGGGATGCATGCAGCAAGCTGGCGCAACTGCCCCGAAATTGTTCACAAGCATACAGCATGCGGTCGCAGGAGAAGATACTGACTGTCCAAACAGACACATGCTGACAACTCACCCAACTTTTGCTCTGCAACATCAGAGGAACCCACCTGCCATCAGAGCTCGTGACAATGCCCTCATACCAGGCATCGTATTTTGGCCAGAACACAAGCATGTGTCGCCCCACTAAACTCTGCGCCTGCTGGTGCTGCTTTCCCTGACATGGTGGCGGCTGCGTGGAACGCTGGTGCTGCTTACTAGAGCCAGCTGCAGGCTTTGCCAGGTGTGTCTGCATCCCCAGGCGACCGCTTCCCAGGGTTGGCTGGTGCTGGCTCCGGCGCTGCTGGGCGGCATGGGCACGTTTGAGGTCCTTGTCAAGGTCTGCTGCTCCCTCTGCCAGCAGATTCCTGCCACCGCTGTCCTTGCTTGCAAGCCCGCTGCTTTTGCTGGCTGCAGCATGGTTTGCAGGCAGAAGCCGGCCCTTCTTGTTGGGCCTTTGAAGCTCTCTGCACCCGTCGGCAGGGGTGTCCACTGTAGCCCTCTTGTTGCGGCTGCTGCCAGCGCCACTTGGCACAAAGCCGGGCTGCTGGGAGTTCGCATTGCCTAGGGCAGGGCGGCCCCGGCCGTCTATTACCTGCAGCCCCGCTGATATCTTTGCTGCGAGAGGCTTATCACGAAGTGGGTGAGCATCAGCTGCCAATGCTGCCTCCAGTGGCATGCTTCCTGAGACTGCCTTTAGCAACTTCCGACTCTGGACACGGCCAATCGCCTGCATGCAGCGCTCCTTGGGCGAGGCCGGCACTTGTGCCTTAGTACCTGCTTCTGCCAGGACCACGAATCGAGACGCACGGCTCACATGGGGTGGCAATGGCAGCGACAGCTGCCGCCCTTGCTGGGGGCGCAGCTTAAGGTCTACCATGGATAGCCAGGCTTCATCTTCATCCGCCTCCTCACCACCAACGTTGTGCCCCTGGTCTGCCTGCTCCGGTGAGGGCTCCTGCTGAGCCTGCTGCTCCGCTACCTGAATCACACAACTGCCCCCAGCCACTCCTTGGCCTGCAGGGGTGAGAGCGCTTGAGGGCCCCAGCACTGCCTGACAGGGGTCCAGTACTAAGCGCATGCCTGTCCAGTTCTTGCCATCCCTGCCCTTCAGCTGTTGGTACTTGATGACGCCGCTGCGGCTCAGCTCGGCCTTCACAGACCTGTGCCAAACAAAATGTAAAAGGATGGCCTCCACAAAGCATTGCAGCTTGCTCAGAGGCTTCACCCCAGGTCATTAATATGCTGTCATGTTCCTCAGCTGGGGATAAAAAGTGATTGAGGCTCACCCCACACATGCATGGCAGGCTATGAACATTGCTAGCAACAGCCTTGAGTAGGAAGAAGCAAGATCTCACTTGAGGATGTTCATTGGGCTGTACTGCAGAAGTGGTTCCATTGACATGGCCCAGGCTTTGACCTCTGCCATGGGCATAATGTGATCCGCCCTTCTCTGCAAAAAAAAATGATTGCACCACTGCGTAAGTCCTTCAGCACCACATTCTGGGTCACAGGATTTGCAGTTGGTGCTGTGAAAACGGGTCATCCCTCGACATATCACCCACGCCAAGCGCAATGAGGCGGGAATATATGAACTACAAAACATGACGATCCTCGGACAATGCTGGACGATGCTAGGACATCGCTGGCTTCATCTACAACTTTGCGCACCTGCAGCTCCGCCACCAAAGCCCAGGCAAACTTTTCCAGCTTATCTAGCTTGGCTGGTGATGTCTCCCTCAGTGTGGCTGGCATTAGGCGACCTATGCTGCTGCTGTGCTGCATGGCATTGCCCAGCGCAACATCCGCTGCTGCTAGGCAGCCTCGTTCGTTGGCTGTGCTTTTCTCTGCTTCTTTATCAGCAGCATCCTCAACAGGCACAAACACCGTCCTCCTGGTGGTCCGTGAACTGGTTGCCGCTAGCTGGCCCTGCTACAGCTTGCTTTGGGGAGAAAAGCTTCACACAAGGCCCCATGGTGCCTGAATCTGTCTGCTCTGTCCCCGTTGCATGTGTCTGGACTGGCAGCTGGTTTTGATGCCCACTACTGAACTGCTGCTGCAACTGCATGGTTTGCTGGGTAATGTCGTGAGTTCCAGTCTCATAGGGGCGCCCTTGATGCTCTTCCCGCCTGAATGACGGAAGTCCTGTTTGCCATGTTGGAGGATCTGCTGTAGCTGGCAGCGTTGGGTTGTCAACTTGTGGAGCTGCAAGACCTAGGCTGTGCTGGGCGGCTGGAGCTCGGCATGGCTCTGCATGCTGCCCTCCCAGCGATTGCTGTTGGCCGGCACCATGGTCACGTTCGCACTCGTCTGTAGGACCAAGTGGCCCTAACTGCGGCAGTGCAGGCACTGGCCCAGCCTGCGGGACGGCTGGTGCGGCCGGCGACTGCTGTCCCTGGCTTGCCAGCCACTGCAGCTGCACTTGCCGAAAGTGCTGATGTAAGGGCAGGGCGGTTGCAGGAACGCCTGCTGGGAGCTCCTCAGGGATGGTAAACGGCAGGCTGGCCACATATTTGAACAGCAGGCTGTTGTCCACTGCTACCAAGGCCTCCTTCGCACAAGAAGCTGGCAGTGTCTCTGCCTGTTGCTGTTGTTGCTGCCCTCTCTTGAACCCCTCCATACTGAAGCGTTGCGAGTTGGCTGGCCTGGCCTGGCAGGCGAGGCGAGCAGGTCTAGGTGTCAGCGTGGATGGACCACGCCCTCCAAGTGATACTCGATCAACAATATACCTCACCCTGCTCTGTATACGGCGTTTGGTAGCGCTTCATTCGGGGACAACACCCGGTGACAACATGGGGTTTGCAGGACAGATTGCGGTACACATGCGACCATTGTTGTTGCCAGCGTTTTGCCAGTGTCAATTCTGGTACTTTACGGCAACAGTGGCAACCCTGATTGCTCGACGTGGGCCCAGGCGTACAGCCCACCCACGAATTGGCCTGGTAAGCATCAGCAACTGGCTTGCCCTGCCACTAACGCAACTGAACACAAATGCAACTGAACTTTGCTGCCAGGTGTAGGGAGAGAACCGAGGTACTGTTGGGTTGTGCGCACCTTGGTCCGGACCCTGTCACGTCAATGTTGAGAGTCAGTGTGAGCTGCAGCTGCAGACCAGCACTGCTTTCAAGTGTATACCGGACCTTCTAGGGACAGGGTTCCGTCATGATCCACATTAGACAGCTGGGGACCTGTCGTGGGCGCGTGCAAACTCTCCCGCCATCACTATCCACACATCGTCAAATCGCCTGTTTTACACTTGCACCGTACTTGGGTTACATGCTACGCTCAGAACAGGCATTGTCGTAGAGTGTTGGACTGTTCCTCGGGCAGCAGCTTCCACCAACAGTTGCTGCCGTGCTTCTCGTTTAGCCCCACCTGCGAGGGCACACTTGATCAGCACGCCTTGAGGATTATGGCGAGCCTGCGCTGCTACAAGGCGCCGGCATGCACGGCTAGGGGCGTTGCAGTTACCTGCCACAAGCAGCAAACCGCACAAGCGCAGCCTCGCCAGCTTAACACTAGGGAGGACAGAGCAGCGTCAGATGTGGCAGGCCGGCTCCTGACTGGTTTCCTGGGTGGGGCAGCAGCACTAACATTGCTGGCATCCCCACCAGCACTTGCGGCGGAGCCTTTCCTGAAAAGCACAGGTGCTGTAATACCCAGGACAGTTGGCTGTTGGTTTACCGCAGCTTCTTGGTATGTAAGCAACAGTGCTGTTGGGAACCCAAATGAATTATTCTGTTTTTGTGCACAAGTTCTGGCTCTAGAATTGAGTATGTACATGCACCTCCCCTGCACAGCCCTTGCATTCCTGCGTGATGCCAGTCTGTTGCCCCGCCGGAAGAATGAGTTATTGAGCCTTTGCTCTGCTACTTGCAGGTGCACGCGGGCCCCTGGCTGCTGAAGAGGAGCAGCTCTTCCAGCTTCGGCAGCAGTATGAGTCCGAGGCGCGGCAGGAGCTGCAGAGGGCCCGCAACACCTATGAGGAGGAGGTCCGGTCGCAGAAGAGCGACATGCTGTGCGCGACGCCCTTTGGTGTTGACGTGGTGGGCATCACCGAGTTCATCGCGCTGACGGGAGCCCTGGTGGGCGGTGAGTAATAAAGGGTTTATGTGGTGGGTGGGAGCGGGGGCAGGTGTTCCCTGCCGCAGCTGCCTAGCCTAGGACGGTCTCACATCACACACCTTCCCCTTTAAGCGAGAGTTTATGGAAGACGGTGAGCCAAGCAGACTTGATATGTATTGAAACCCTCTAGGGGCCAGCGACAAAGCCTTCATGAGCACGCAGGTTGAGTGCACAGTGGTCTTTACATCATGAACGGTAAGGGGCAGGTATGGGCTGAAATGTACTTTAACTTCCTTTGGGTCTGTGGTCCTCCTGCAATGAGTATGTATCGAGTAATCAGTTTGATGGTCTGCAGGCTTGTCGGCGCGGCGACGGAAGGAGGAGCTGGAGCGGCTCAACGAGCAGCTGCGAACCATCAACACGCAGCTGCGGCAGCAGGCGCGTGCCGGCACCCTCTATGCACCTGGCCTGACATATGCGCCGCCGAGCACCGGCCGCGGCGGCAACGGCAGCGTGGCCGCTGCCTCGGCCGCGCCTGCGGTGCTGCCACCGCCGCCAATGCCAGCCGCGGCGCCAGCCGCGGCGCCGGTTGCTGCTGCAGCGGCAGCTGTGGCGCCTGCGACGCCAGCTGGCGCGGCAAGCCTGCCTGCGGTCATCAGCTATGTGAGCGACACGGAGGATGACTTGAGCCCGGGGGCCAAGCAGTGCCTTCAGGTGTGATGTATGGCAGCTATTGATGTGAGAAGCAGCGATGGGCCTGCTGTCAGTTGGTACTCGCCCAGGTGCCACCGGGAACACATGTAGCAACAGATCCGCTCAGCAATTGAGTCCAGTCTAATGTCACTGCTTTCCTGTCAGTGATGCTTCCCACCACATCAAGCTGCCCGCAATCCGAGCCAGCCGTTGCCCTGCTCCGCCTATACACCTTCTTGTGATATTGCACACACGGCCTGTCAGCCTGACACTCGAGCCGCAGTGCACTTGCTGTGCCAGCCCCGCTTGCATGGACGGCAAAACTCACAAGGGCTGTGCTGCCACCGCCCCTGCAGGCTCTGAAGGAGGGCAAGCGTTTCCTCAAGGACAGCAACGGCGGCAGCGCCATGGTGCGCTTTGAGAAGGCGCTCATGCTGGCCAAGTCTCTGGGGGACAGGGTCAAGGAGCGGCGGGCGGTGCGAGGACTGGCGGCCTCCTGCAGGATGCAGGGCCAGCTGCGGCAGGTGAGCACACCGGTTCGGAGTTGGGCGTCACCCTTGTCTTCAAAGTAAGAGGTGGTTCCCGGAAAGCTGACGGCATCGTGTGGCAGGCAGGGCCGGTAGTGTCGGGCGAGACGTCAACCCCCCTGCTCGAGTTGTTGTTAAGTAGACCGAGAGCCCGAACATGGGTGTGAGGTGGAGGTTAGGTTGGTCTCGTACAAATGGCAGACAGTGCTCATACACCGCTCAGCCCTGTGGCCTTAACACCCAGTGGGCGGACCAGCATGCACTGGCGCGTCACTAACTGCTCGCCCCTTACAGCTTTGCTGCAGCCTAGTGCAAATGCCCATGAAGGACATTTAGCAAGCGCTTGCTGTCAGGCAGCTCACGGGCAGCTTAGTTGCTGGTACACCACAGCCTCTTAATCACCCATGGGCCTTGTTGCTCCCCCTTGCAGGCCATGAGCACCTTGAGCGGGTGCTTGATATCAGCCGGGAGATGGCGACTTTGTGGGTGATGCATGACAGATCTATCAGTCACCCATGGGCCTTGATGCTCCCCCTTGCAGGCAATCAAGCATCTTGAAAGGGTGCTGGACATCAGCCGGGAGATGGGTGACTTTGTGGGTGATGCCGATGCCTACGGCACCATTGCGGATATCTACACGGACTTGGGGGAGTTTGAGGCAGCAGCAGCCTACTACGACAAGTACATCAGCCGCATGGAGGGTGGCTCGCCTCTATAGGAGGTTGCCGGTAGCAGCGCTGCATCAGCACCCCGCTTGTGTTGTTTGAATTCCGAGGCGGGCGGGGCGTCAATTTTGGATGCTGCTTTACGTATGAGACAAGCAGTGCAAACAGAGGGTAGCCAGCTTTGAATATTTTGCCGGATGCAAGGTTGGGGGCCTGATCGATGGTCTGAACCAGTAGGGTCTCTCCTGCTCAGAAGACTGGAGGGGCAGTGGGTGCCTTACGGAGGGTGATGGTAGCAGCTTTGTGCTAGTTCTTTTGCCAGCATGCCACACGTTGCAAAGTCGGGTGCATGAAAGCAGCGTCGACTGCCGTGCCCAACAGAAGGCTGCACATGTTTTAGGGAAGTGCCCCGCGCTTTACCTGGAAGACGGTTGCTCATGTGCAGCTAATGAAGGGCGCTCTGTCCCATTCGCCTTGCATAACCCTGACTGCGTGCCCGGAGGAAGCTACCATAACACTGGTGGCTTGCTAGCGGGCTACTTACTACAACCAAGTCGTTAACTATCCTCTGGGATGAGGGGTGCTATCACCGACTCCATTGTATAAGATATTGAACAAACGATATGAAACAAGAAGAAGGGTGCGGTGCTATTCTGACAGTTTTAGTGGCAAGCTTGTGTTATCGGTTTCATCAGGCTTGTTTTCTTTATGTTGATGGTGAAGGCCACCCGGTCAGTTTTCATGGTGAGGGGCCATCATACAGGCTCAGATGGGACGTTAAAGTGCGTGCGCGACCGCACTCTGTGTGACTGTCAAGCCTGGTGATGCATATGTCTTGGAGGACAGTCCTGTTGGTGTACCTGGCGTGTTTGGTGGAAGTGCAAGGGACATTCTATGAGGTAACTTAAACCAGCTGCCATGAACCAATGTTGTTGCCCTAACATCACGTGCGTACCAGCCAAAATGCTCTTGCCGCGTCATCCTTGACAAATTGGGCGGGGGCGGGGGCTCACTTCACCCAGCAGCTGGCTTGAGGAATAGAAGCCAATCGAATCCACCCATTTTCAATGTAACTTGATTGCTACTGCTAATAACGACTGGATATCAGCTTTACTTCCGCTGCGAGTTGCACTTATCCACCAACGATCAAGGGCTGCTTGCTCCGGTACAGACCCGGGGACACAGAGTCATGGTAGGTTCGTCTTTACTACTTTACGGTGCCTGATCACTAGAGCCTGGGACGGGCGCCTCAAACGTGACCTGGCTCCATCACATGTGAATCTCGTGCACCGAAAACCTTAGGAAACGAACTTTGCACTTTGGCCAACGCTAAGTATTGTTATAGTAGCCTTCTACCTGCCTGTGCACTTGCCTGTGTTAGTTGCGATGGCACAGTAGCGAGTGGGGTGCCACTCCTCTCTAGGGAACCTTCAGTAGCCACAATGGTGCAAGTCTGCTGCTTTGCAGGCTACCCTTCCTGTGCTCTATGATTACCCCCTTGCCTACAACCCTGCCAAGCCTCGGCTGATGCTGGCAGAGAAGGGCGTGCCTTACACCACCAAGGCGAGCAGGCTGCGGTTTGGCAGCCTGGTTGTGCCTCGTAGGGTTGTGCCACAGTCTCAGCAGTGCCTGGACAGCTTCACTGAACTCTCAAGATACGGCTGGCAGTTGCAAGCTGGCTCGGCTAGTTTGAATCCAAGTTCTTGAGAGCTTCTTACGCACCCCCTGCTGTCGCCTTGTATCCTTCCATGCAGTTGACCATTCCATTCGCGACAACCCTCTTTTGTTCATCATCTGTCATTGCCGCGCTGCAGGTCATCAACCTGTTCAACGGCCAGTCCCTTAGCCCCGCATACCTCCGTACCAACCCCCATGGCACCGCCCCCACCCTGGTTGTGGGTGATAAGACAATCGGGGAGAGCTTGGAGATTACAAAGTATGTGGACGAGAACCTTGGGGGTCCCCCACTGGGCGGCGACAAAGTGGACAGGGCCTTCATCGAGCAGTGGGGAAAGGAGGTAAGGTCATGCTCTTGTACAATGGTGGGAAGGATGCTGCGGTGGGCTTTTCTGCTTTGTGAGGGGCTGGACATGAGAATTCAAGTGCTGACTTACACATAAGCATGTCAGCTGATGGGGTTAGAACACCATGCCTTCACCTCCACACGCTTATTGCAAACACTCTCATGCTGAAATAGACGTCAAAAGACGGCTGCCATTCTCGCATTAATGCTGTCGGGAAGAAGCGTCCTGGCAAGTCCGCAACCTGCCAGCACTTAACCCCACACTTTTACCCGGGAAGTGTGTGTTAGTTGTCTGCGCAGGTGGATGCCTGGGATGGCAATCTCTTCCTTGCTGCCTATGGAGGAGACCAAGTGAAGTCCATCCTGGGCAAGCTGACCCAGTTCAAGGAAAGGTGCGACCAAAGCAGGGCATGGTCTGCTAGTGGGCAGCCTACTGCGGGCTCTGCAAAACAACAGCCTGTAAGGCTGCTCAGCAACCAGGGCTCACGGCGGTAGTACACATGCCGCCCACTCCACCTATAGCACACAACTCCTATAATTTTTACTGCACTGCGCTGCACTGCACTGGTATGCTATGGGGTAAGCTTGGATACCTCACCCAGTGCGTAATATTTCACTCCTGTACTGCTTGACACAATCTTGCCAGGAAGTGTCGTCACTGGACATAAAGGTCCCGCTTTGTGTACTTCTGTGCAGGTAGTGCTAAGGCATGCAAGACAAAAGGATGCCAAGCTAACCCCCACCTGCCCGTACGAGCTGCATACTAAGCTAGCAGTACTGAAGGTAACCAGGCGTCACTTGTGCGCTGCTTTCGCATGGTGTAGGTATGCTCAGGCTCGCATGAAGGAGAACCCCGACCTCGCGCCCCTCTACCAAGAGAAGCTTGATGCCATGGCTGCTGGGGGAAAGGCCATTGGGGACCAGGCGGCAATAGATAAGAACGACAAAACTCTGGGCGGGCTGCTGGACACTGCCGAGTCCCGGCTGAAGGCTTCTGGTGCTGACGGCTGGCTGGCAGGGCCCGCCTACTCCCTAGCCGATGTCCTGCTCACGGTGCTGCTGTTCCGCATCGAGATGGGCAAGCAGCAGGCCAAGTGAGAGGCGTGGGGGCTTTGGGTTTGGTCAGGGGGTGGGCGACGGTACATGTGAGGCATGCAGCAGGGATACACCCCTTTTGGAAAACGGGGCAGGCAAATGCGAATAGAGAGGAGTTACGGGCGAAACGGAATGACAGGGCTGGATGCAGTTGTGCTCTGTGTCTTGCCTGAGATCTGATCTAGAAGGTCTCTACCTGAGACCGAGCTAAGGCCACTGCAGTTTTGGTCGCGGTTTTCACAGTGAGATGAGGGCCATGAGATAAGGAAGCAGCAGGAGAAGTGAGGTGGTGGTAAGCTGTGCATGTTGCTCCTTGCCAGCTCCTGGTGTAGCAGCGCTGCGCATCCCTGGGCTGAAGGGTGCTGCATGCATGTCTGTGCACTTGCAGGTTCATTGAGCCCCGCCCCACAGTCAACTCTTACTACAAGCGGGTCCAGCAGCGGCCCAGCTGGAACCAGGCATTTGGCCCCGCGTTAAGTGGTTCCACGGCTGCCAAGCTCTTCCTGCCTGCACTGGCCAAGGCCTGGTGGGCAAATCTCACTGGCCGGTACTGAGGCATGGTGGATGCCTCGTTTAGCAGCTCACCTGTTGGCAGTTGGCCGGCTTTTTCCTGTCATGCTGTCTTGTGGCATGGGCCCAGGGATGGCGGGTCCGGCCCACGGCTGGTAGCGGCTGCAAGGATGCAGGCTGATGTATGAAACCGGTATGTCACTTACCTTGTATGCATCTCTCGCCTTGGCAGCTAGTGTGAATTGGGAAATTGACTTCCGGGATATCTACTACTACCAAGGCGCTACATACGCCTGTCTGTGATGGATGCTATTTCAGGGTCATCCTGGAGTTAATGGACGGAACAGTGCTGTCCTGGTATGGCTACCTTGTTGGCAAGCATTTGAGGGTGTCAGACTGGTCATGCTTGCCTTCGCGTTGAGTGTTTATGAGATGGATGTCAGCCTGGCAGGTCATATCTGTGGTGAGCGAGCGGAAAACAGGATGATACATGTGATGTATATAGCCTGAGGTACTGCAGTCTGTGACGGTTGAGCGTGGTTGGTGCAAATCCCCTTGAAACTTAGATCAACTGGTGTGCTTGGCACTTAATCCAGGGAGTGCAGGCGGCATTCTGCTATACAGAGCCCACAGCCCCCTATTGGTGCTGTGATGCCACCCTGGCTTCCAGCGTGCCACATCACTTCGGTGATCGATCAGGCGCCCCTGGGCTTACCTCATCCAGCGGGTGTTACTTGGATCTTTAGGAGCGATTTGATGACAATACCGCTTAGTTTGCAATTCAATCGATACTGCGCGATTTACTTAATATATCCAGCTCTGCTGCCGTGCGCCTGTATCTGCACTTATTCACCCTTGACCTAGGACAGATTGCGCTCAGGCCGTTACAGACCCAACTGCGAAGTCATGGTAGGTCCCTACCCCGGTAAACGTGCTTGATCACTAGTCCAACGGGCGGACGCCTGACTAGTGGCGTGTCACTTGCGCATCTCCGTTTCGTACAACAAAAAGCGGTCTCGTTCTGCTTTTGAGAAGCCCTGAGAAGGTTGCAATCTGGCAAGATGTAAAGGTTGTGAGAACTTGTGAGCTAGCTTCGACCTGCACTCGCTTGTGAGATACGATGGCATCCAGCAAGTGTACCACTCACGCTTGATCGCCTCGTATAGGCACCATACTGCAAGGCTCTGGTGCTTTGCAGGCTACCCTCCCTGTGCTCTATGATTACCCCCTTGCCTACAACCCTGCCAAGCCTCGGCTGCTGCTGATAGAGAAAGGCGTGCCTTACACCTCCAAGGCAAGCAAGCTGTGGCTCATCAGCCTGGTCGTGGCTTGTACTGTTGTGGTGCAGGTTTAGCAGTGCCCAACACTCCTACACGGGCTTACATCTGGTACAGTGCTAGGCCGCTGTGCCCTGCTAGCTTGTTTGAACTGTCATTGTTAGGCAGCCACTGGGCAAGCTGGCTCGGCTATTTCCCGAGCCACGTCCTGCAATGCTTCCACTGTCCCCTGCTTCACCCCTGTGTCTTACCCTCCTGTCTCTCACTTTCAATAGGTGCTACTGCCGCTTTGCAGTTCATCAACTTGTTCAACGGCCAGTCTCTTAGCCCCGCCTACCTCCGCCTCAACCCCCACGGCACCTCCCCCACCCTGATTGTGGGTGATAAGACCCTTACGGAGAGCTTGGAGTGTATTCTGTATGTGGACGAACACCTGGGGGGTCCCCCGCTGGGTGGCGACAAGGTTGATAGGGCCTTCGTCGAGCAGTGGGTTAAGGAGGTAAGGTCCTGGCTAACGACGCTAATGCTACCATTAGAACGCCAGTGTGTTGCGATAGAGCTCTCTAGGTCCTTGTCAGGGGCAGTACTTGCGACTCAAGCACCTGACCCTGCACCTTACCATTCCAGGTGATGGCGTTGGAACGTTACAGCCTAACTGCTACACGCCTGCCTTATCACTCCCCATACGCCATGTGTTGGGGGGAAGGACCAATCCCTCGTCATCATTCATGGGGGGGCTGAAACGAACACTGTGCATGTCAAGCTTGCATGTTGACAGTGCTCCTTGCCAGAGAAATTGGGCTTAGTACTTGCAGGTGGATAAGTGGAATGGCAACATTTTCATGGCTGCCTATGGAGGGGACCAAGTGAAGTCCATCCTGGGCAAGCTGACCCAGTACAAGGAGAGGTGCGAACAAAGCAGGGCCCAAAGCATATCTGCATTGCCCCTGTCACCACAGTTTGCCTTCACCTCTGTTTGCACGACCAGCCACCCTCAATAAAGCAGGGCGTGGTCCACCAAGGACCTGCCCATCTCAGACCCTGCAAAATGACAGCTTTCGCGGCTGCTCAGCAACCAGAGCTAACCGAGGCGACGTGACTAGCATCCACCCCGGGCCAGGCAACTCTTCATTCTACAACCGCTGGTATGCCAAGCCGTTGTCTAGAATCCCCAAGTCAGCAGGCCCTGACCACCCCGCCGCTACTGCAAGCCGCTAGGTGCAGGCTAGGACAACCGTTGCTACTGTACAAGCCCGCCTTTGTGTGCCGCTGTGCAGGTATGCAAAGGCGCGCGTAGTAAAGCACTCCAAGCTAGCCCCCGCCTGCCTTGATGAGTGAGTACCTGCCAGCCGCGTTTGGCGACCAAGTTTCGACAGTGTTGCCTCGTGTTGCATGCTGCAGGTATGCCCAGGCACGCATGAAGGAAAACCCTGACCTCGCGCCCCTCTACAAGGAGAAGATTGAGGCAATGGCTGCTGGGATCAAGGCCATTGGGGACCAGGCGGTAGTAGACAAGAATGACAAGGTTCTTGACGAGCTGCTGGATACTGCCGAGTCCCGTCTGAAGGCCTCTGGAGCTGAAGGCTGGCTGGCAGGGCCCGCCTACTCCCTGGCTGATGTGCTGCTCACGGTGCTGCTAGTCCGGGTTGAGATGAACAAGCTGCAGGCCAGGTGAGTGGCGTGGGAGGCTTTGTTAGGTCAGGGGTGGGTTAATATGTGTGGTGAGCGCCTGCCAGCTGAAGGTCCCACGTCGTGCTACTGTTCCATAGACAGTTGGAGGTGCTGAGATGGTGAAGCGACAAAGCAAGTGAGTTGGTGCTGAAAACCTGCCTGTGGTTCCTCGTCGCCTCTGGGTCTAGCAGCGCCTGCTGTGTTCCCTGGAGTGGTAACTATTTCTCATGAGCTGGGCAGAAGTCGAGATCTCGATGGGTCTGGTGCATCTTGCTGTCTGATGCGCACTCCTGGCCTGACGGCACCGCATGCATGGCTGGTCACTCGCAGGTTCATCGAGCCCCGCCCCGCACTCAACTCCTTCTACAAGCGGGTCCGGCAGCGGCCCAGCTGGAACCAGGCGTTCGGCTCCGCCCTGAGCGGGCTTACAGGTCCCAAGCTCTTCTTTCCGGCGCTGGCAAAGGCCTGGGTGGCCAACCTCACCGGCTGGTACTGAGGCGGTGGAAAATGCCTCGGCTAGCAACTTCATCTGCTGGCATGCCGGCTGGCCTTCTCCTCTTACGCGGCTGCGTGGCATGGGGCTTAGGGGTGGTGAGTTCAGCCCACAGGGGCGTATCTGGGTGATGCGAGGCTTTGGTTCAGACTTTACTACTAGTGCGAACAGACTTGTGGGCCCTGGCGGCACGACGGAAAGCCGGCCTGGTGGGCCGCCCTCACTGGTTGGTACTGAGGCGGACCTCCCCTCTGGCTGGTGGTGAGGAGGGGAGGGGGCCAGCGTGTACTGTCGCGAGTGGCTGGGTTGACACGGCTTGGGGGCCAGGCTGTACTGGATCCAGTGTGGCTTCCTCGGGAGTTGTTGAATGCGATGGTGGTGCGATCTGCGGTGTACTTGCCCCGGGTGTGGCCTGGGTGCTCTGTAGGGTGCCTAGGCCGTTGCATCTCCAAGTGCACGCTCTCTGAGGTAGTGCAATGCTCTGATGGGCACATCCTGCGTTAGCCTGATAGTCTGGAGTGTCTTGGACATATACGACTCACAGGACTGCATTGACTGTGTGGGCTCGTTTCGAGCCTCAACTTAGCGCTGCTGTGTTCCATCGAATGGTAGCTATCTTTCATGGACTGATCAAAAGATGAGGTCACGAGGGCCTCTGGTGCAAGTTTCTGTACTATGCGGACACCTCAGCCCGTCCGTCTTGCGTGTCTTTGATTACTATTTTCGTCATGAAGCACGGCAACTGTAAATATACACACAGGAAAAAGAAGCACATGAATGAGCCGTAGTGCCAGTCTTGAGAGTTGGAGAGACCTACTGGCTCAGATCTCAGGCAGGACACAGAGCATAACTGCATACACCCCTTTCAGCCCAGTATACCCGTACCTCCTCTCTGATCGCATTGCCCTGCCACCCTGACAGCCCAATGACACGCGGCAACCTCGTCGTTGTCAACACTGTTAAATGCACCTGACAATGGCAGAAGGAATGCCAGAGGGGAGTTCAACCCCTATTGTGCGCACTTGAACCACATGATTGGCTCGCTCACCTGGTAGCGACCAATAAAACCAGGGTCACAATACCGGTCAAAAAGGGATCTATGCTACGTGTAGCACAATTGTAGCAAAGAGGCAAGCTTGGCAAAGAGCATACCCATCAGGCAAGCCTCAGGAGCACCCGGCTGAGCTGCTTTGCAAGCTGCTGCGCCTGCTGCTGCTCGCCGCGCCTGCGCCCCAGCCGGGGTACCAGATCGACACACGTGAGCCACTCCTGGCGAGCGCCACAGCCATAGAGACAACCTGATGGCAGCTGAACTAACTCCTGGTCGTAAGCGCTCAGCGCCCAGGCTCTCCCGCGGATTCTGGGTCTGTACCGTCTTCCATCATGGAGCTGAATGGTGACACCCACCGCTCACCTGACAACTCTACTGATACTGCGTGATCCACATCTGACATCCGACTTTGCTTCTGGGCGACTCTATTGCACCGTTTACTACTGACATAGGACAGCTTTGCCTGGCCGGTACAGACCCAAGCAAAGTCATGGATTACTTCACCCAGCAGCTAGCAGCTGCAGCTGGTTGGGTGAGCATGTGGGTGAGATAAGAGGCCGATCGAACACAGAATACACACCTTGAACCTTATTTGCTACTGCGTGAAGGAATCCTCCGCTGCAACCCTAACTGCACTGAACATCACTGATCTAGGAAGCTTGCTGCCAGGCCGGTAGAGACCCAACGACAGAGTCATGGTAAGTCCGCCTTACTTAGTGAGAGCGCCTGATCACTAATGTCCCGGCCCCACGGGGCGCCTCGATAGTTGGTTGACCCGGTCACCTGAGTATCTAGGTATCTAGGTGCACTGGAATACTTAAGCAAGAGCTGAAGGGTGTGGGCGCAGCTACCGCTACCTGTCAGGCACTTGCCTGCGTCAACAGAGTGACATTCCAGAAAGCGGTATAGCCTTCATCCTTGGTGAACCTCACATAGCCAGCCATGCTGCAATGGCTGGTGCTTGCAGGCTGCACTCCCTATACTTTACGACTACCCCCTTGCTTACTACCCTGCCAAGCCTCGGCTGATGTTGGTAGAGAAAGGCGTGCCTTACACCACCAAGGCAAGCGCGCTGTGGCTCAGCAGCCTGGTCGTGGTTTTGCAGCGTTGTGGCGCAGCCCCAGCAGTGCATTAGTGCACTGTCAGTACTGATAGCCTTCCTTCAGGTACCAGTGACAACAGAAAACTAGTAAGATACAGCTAAGCCGGTTTGGGTGCCCTGCTACCTTTACCTGGACTCTGGATATGAGGCTAGCAGGGCGCAGGTTGGCTCGTCTTTTCCCACCCAGAGAAAGTCCTAGTCTATCCTTACAGCCAAGTCGTGGAGGGCTTCCATAGCGCCCCTACTGTTGCAATGTATTTGTTTCATTGCAGTGTCCAGCCTCTCCTTCCATCATTTGCCACTGCCATTGTGCAGTTCATCAACCTGTTCAACGGCCAGTCCCTCTGCCCCGCCTACCTCCGGACCAACCCCCAGGGCCTCGTCCCCTTCCTGGTTGTGGGTGATAAGGCCATTGGGGAGAGCTTAGACATTACCAAGTATGTGGACGAAAACCTTGGGGGTCCCGCGCTGGGTGGCGACAGAGTTGATAGGGCCTTCATCGAGCAGTGGGGGAAGGAGGTAAGCTCGCACTCACACGTCACGCTTGGAAGGATGCAGCGATGGGATCCCCTGCTTTGTGAGGGGCTGGACATGATACTGAAGTAACTGCAACTTCAGATAATCATGTCAGCTGATGGGGTTAGAATACCATGGGTTTACCACCACACGCTTGCGCGTCACCAGTGCTCGTAGACGCTCGGGACAGAAAGCATTGACTGATGGTGCGGTGGGAGACGAAGCAAACCGCATTCCAGGGAGTCTGCAACCTGTCAGTACTCTTCATCACATACGATCCCGCCCTTAACATGGGAATTTGTCGTGTGCAGGTGCATGAGTGGGATGGCAACCTTTTTTTTGCCGCCAATGGAGGGGACCAAGTGAAGTCCATCCTGGGCAAGCTGATCCTGTTCAGGGAGAGGTGCGAAAAAAGCAGGGCATGGTTGACTAGTAACAGGCCTATTGCAGACTTTAACATCATGCACAAGTGCTCAGCAACCAGAGCTACCGGCGGTAGCTCATGTGCATTGCCATCCTTCCCAGGCAACTCCTACACATTCAGTACCGCCCTGACCTGTATGCCAAGGTCCGAAGCTGGGATTCCAACCCAGCGCGCTGGAAGATATCACTTGTGTACTATGTGGCGCATTCTTGCCAGGAGAAGTTGTCGGTGGACAACACAGCCCCGCCTTGGTATCCTTTCGTGCAGGTAGTGCCAAGGCACGCATGCCAAAAAGACCCAAACTAACCCCCGCCTGCCCTTCTGGGAGCTGCATACTATGCCGCAGCACTGAGGTGACCAAGCCTTGAAGCATGCGCTCCTGTCGCATGGTGTAGGTATGCCAAGGCTCGCATGAAGGAGAACCCTGACCTCGCTCCCCTCTATAAGGAGAGACTCGCTGCTATGGCTGCTGCGGCAAAGGCTATCGAAGACCAGGCGGCAATAGACAAGAATGATAAAATTCTTAACGAGCTGCTGGATACTGCTGAGTCCCGGCTGAAGGCCTCTGGAGCCGAAGGCTGGCTGGCAGGGCCCACCTACTCCCTGGCCGACGTGCTGCTCACGGTGCTGCTGTTCCGCATCGAGATGGGCAAGCAGCAGGCCAAGTGAGTGGCGTGGGGGATTTGGGTGGGTGTTTGGGGCGAGTGGCAGTGCATGGGCAGGATGCAGCAGGGATCCACCCTTCCTGGTTATTGTCCCACAGAGTCATGAGGGTTTCTCGTACAGTGTAGCAGCAGGAGAAGTGAGGTTGCGGTGAGCTTGGGTATGTCGCAGCTCGGCAGCTCCAGGTCTAGCAACCCCATGGAGCTATAGGCTGACGGGGTGCATGTTTGTTCACTTGCAGGTTCATCGAGCCCCGCCCCGCACTCAACTCCTACTACAAGCGGGTCCAGCAGCGGCCCAGCTGGAACAAGGTGTTTGGCCCCGCCCTGAGCGGTTTTACGGCTGCCAGGCTCTTCCTGCCGGCACTGGCCAAGGCATGGTGGGCCAACCTCACCGGCCGGTACTAAGCCGGTGCAGCTCGGTGCGGCTGGGTATCAGATCTCACCACAGCGCACCGGCCCGGCTCCTTCCTGGCAGGCTGTCGTCCTGGCAGGGGTCAGAGCCTGTTAAGCCCACCCTGCCCGCGGGTGCATAGGTAACATACTATTTGTCCGACCATTACCACAGCAAGCAGGCTTGTGGGTCTTGCTGGCATCACCAAAAGCTGCCCTCGTGTACTGGTGTCTGAGGCGAAACCCGCTGGCTGGTGCTGACGGGAAGGAGTGGCGAGCTGTTAATGCCTGGAAGGCGGGGTTGACATTTCATTCAGGGCAAGCTGTATTTGGACTATTGTATTTTTCGAGGTGTGTATAATGGTGGCAGGCATGTAATTGAGGACAGTTGGGGTTGAATTGTGCTATGTGATTGCATATGCACCTATTTTTTTGGGGCTTGCCTGAGACCTGATCCAGTAGGTCTCCTCTCCAAGAGGCTTATTGGTGGCAGGCCGCATGAGCTGCAGTATTATGCCCTGGGTCTGGCAGGACGGTGTTTGAGTGAATGCTCCTCTGCCAGTGCAAAAGCTCCGTTTATTGGTGCTTGAAATGCTGCAAGCAGTTTGGCGAGCACATCAGCGCCCTCTGAAAGCCTGGGTTCCTCGGTTAGCAGGACAAGTCGAAGCACTGCGTCTTAAGTTTGGCCTAACTTAACCTGCGCTTCCTTCGCATGCATTTATGGGTTACATGTAGTGTGTTTGTAAAACCCTCTTAGGCCGCCTCTACAGCACCATTGTGTACCACGGTTTTGTACACCTCCTGTCCACCTTGCCAGTCTATATAGACTTAGCCATATATGGCGCAAGGCCATTATTGTTGTATTGTAGGAGGCAGTTTGGGATATGACACGGGGCAAGATCACAACTGCCAGCAATGTGGACTCCTCGAAGGCGATTGGCACTGGCAGAACAAAGCCAGAAAGGAAGCAAATGTGTTTGGGCACCCACCTGGCGGCCACAACTGATACCAGGGTTCATAGCAACCGTTGAAGGCGATTTGCGCAACGTGGAGCGTGGACGCAGCGACAATGCCACCTTAACTAAATACCATAGCCACCGGTGGCAGGTACCTACATACCAAGTACATGCTAGCGGCTACACCTGGACAGGCAGGCCACACATGATCAGCTACACACCTCTCGTGACTTCTACTAGCATCCACCATAAAGGCCAGTAAAGGAATATGTGGGAAGGAATAACAATAGACCACATTCCCAAAGGGAACGAGGCAAGCGAGCCAGGCGCAAGCTAAGGTACACCACAGCCATGGGTTTAGGGGAGAGGGGCAGGCTGCCTGCCTACCACTACCTAGGGAGATTCTGCAACAGTGCACTGTACAGTGCCTCTGTGCTGCATCTACAGGTGCTGCTAAAAGAAGAAGGTAAAAGCCGTACAGCGCAAAAACCCAAATGCACGAGATTCGCAGCAACAACGGTAACCTACTAAGCAATGCAAGCCGAGCCACCCACACAGCAGAGAAAATATATATCCTCTGCCGAAGCTGGAGCAAGCCTCGTGCAAACACCAATTGTACCCAGTCCATGAGATGGGTACGCTAGTAAGGCTGGGCACATGTCAGGCTGGCTGTGCTATGCCTGCTCAGCGCTCTGACCACTTGCCTGCTCCGCAGGCTACGCCTGCCCAGCTGCCTGTCGCGACGCCAGCACTCGTGCCCACCACCTGCTGAGTGCCCAAGCAGAACTCCTAGCTGTTGGCAGCTGCGGTGTCTCCCTGGCCGAGGGCTGCAGTGGCAGGGGTTAGGCCTTGTGGTCTGACCACGGGCACCTCCCCTGGTTGCTGCTCCTCCTCAAGGAGTTCCTGCAAAAGGAAAGAAAGGAATGGATCCCAGACTCACTCCTTTACCTAACATATCCCGACGCCTACTACTTCCCTCGCTGTCATAGGAGTTCCTGCGGAAGCGAGGGAGGGAACGAGCTTGACACATATACACTGTAAAATATAACATAGACAATTCCCGCCTCCCCCCCTGCAGAGGCTGGGTAGGGAGCTGCTGGTGAGATGACACCCTACGCTCAGCTGGCGATCACACCTAGGGAGTGGAGAAAGCTAACCTAGTACCGCGGCCCAGGTGCTTTGAGAGCATGGCACGAGCCAGCGGCAAATGGGACAGTCACATGACCAGCTAGCCAGTGGGGGTCAGCGAGCTCACCTGCGCTAGCTGGTCCGCCTGCTGCTGTGCCTGCTGCTGTTCCCGCCGCGCCTGCGCTTCGGCATCTGCCAGGGCGCGGTGGATGGGTCCCTGCAGCCAAGCGGCAACCAGGAGCCACTGCTATGCAAGGCATGCACGCTGTGGAGGGCCGTGTGTTGCCCCCCTCACTGCAACCCCGCCGCGGGGCCCCACACACCAAAGGTGTAGTCAATGCCGGTGTGACCATGGGAAGAAGACAAGCAAAGCTCACGCGGCGGCTGCCATGCCAAGGGCCTGGCCAGTATCAGCCAGCCGGCATTGTAGACAGCCACGGTGCCATGTGCCAGAGGCATCCCTGACAAGCGCGACAGGCACGGGCTCAACCTGCCGACGAGTCGCATGTACACCTGGCCCTAGGACCCCACGTCACCACGGGCCGCCAGCCCGGAAGGTAGGGTAGGCCCAACCACCCACCCACCGAGACAGCCGTCGTGCTGCCGTCCTGCTCGGTGCACCAGCCCAGGCCCCAGCGGCGGCATGCGTCTAGCGCCTGGCGGCATTTCTGTTGCGCGGCCTCGTCTATGCGGCGGAAGAACAGCATGTTCTTGTAGTTGCCCATGGCGCTGCCTGCAGGTAATAGGATCTGATGCCGTCATGATGTTCTTGTAGTTGCCCACAGCGCTGCCTGCAGGGTACAAGATCCGATACCGTCACGGTGTTCTTGTAGTTCCCAGGGCGCTGCCTGCAGGGTGTGGGAGCCAATAACGTCACAATGTTCTTGGAGTCGCCTATCGCGCTGCCTGCATGAAGACACGGCATGGAATCTGATACCGTCACCATGTCGTCCATAGCTCCCCAGAGAATGACTTGTTGCATGGTGGCGCGCGTGGCTGTAGGGGGTTTGCAGCTGGGCTTGGTTAGCATACAGCGACTCTCCCATAGGGCCCACGGCCGTTGCTGGATGCAATGGTAAAGGGACACAGTCTGACAGGTGCGACCAGGGAGCGTGTCTCCTGCTGAGTGGCTGGCATGGTCGCAGGAAGTAGAATAGGCTGCTCACGGTGCACATGGCGGACGGAAGGAGAGCTGCACGACGGCTGAGGCTGGGCCTGCCAAACTGTACAGCTTGCAAGGGCATATCTGTGACAGGCACACGTACTTGAAAAGAAGTTGCCACCATGCCTCTCTGGAGGAGGGGGTCGGCGCCCACAGTGCTAGATGCTGCCAGTCGCCACCAGGCTAGCAGTGAGAGGCAGGTACCGCGGCAGCAAAGCAGCGGGACGCAGAAGCCGCACCCCTTCCTGTCACATGCATTTCCATCTTCAAAGCGCACCGCACCTCTCCGCATCTTCTCCCGGTACTCGGTGGCCGACTTGAGCGCATAGTGGAACAACACCAGCCTGCCACTCCTGCAGCCAGGAAGGAAGGCCCCACTTATTGCCAGGGGAACGCGGGGGGTGGGGGGTGGGGCGAGCGCCCATGTTACTACCCTTGCTACTCATCGCATTGACACATCGCCCACCTGATGGCTGGAGCCACCGCGCCCTCCACCGTCCACAGTGCAGCGTCCATGGTATACCCTTGATGCCTACTACAGGGGCTCGACTCATCCTTGACACATCACCCACCTGTGGCGGAGTTCACCGCGCCCTCCACCTCCTCGAAGCCTGTGTGTTGACCGCTTACCAATCACTATAGTAACCTGACTCATCATTGACACATCACCCACCTGATGGCGGGGTTCACCGCGCCCTCCACCTTCTCAAAGTCGGTGTTGACCGCGTACTTGCCCTCCTTGTACGCAAAGTGGTGGGGGTCGGTGGTGGGCAGGTACACCCAGCGGGTGTTGACAATGGTCTTCACCTGCGCGGGTTGACTAACATGACAAACGATTAGGACGAGTAGGGCTGTGTGGCGCAACGCCTTACGCACCCACAGAGCGGAAGGGCGGGTGGGTGGGTGGTGGGGGTGTCCGGCGGGTAGCCCCCACCGGGGGTCACAGCGAACCTAATCAGCCTGGAGGGTGGGTGGCACCCATGGCAAACGGCAGCAGAGGGACACAGCGCAGGACAGGGGGCTTGGCAGCACAAAGGGGGCGAGGCCCACCGGCCTGTAGGGTCCATCAGGCGCTGCTAAGACGCCTTAGGTAGCAAGCGACCAGCACACCCCGCAAGACACCAGACTACTTCCTCCCCTCTGTTCGTACACGCACACCCAAAGGAGATGCATCTGCATCTTAGTACAAAGTTGGCCGCGTGCGCGCG